>PVIC010047170.1:0-13980 GCA_004025085.1 Thryonomys swinderianus | reverse complement strand
AACTCAGCAATCCTCCTGTCTCTGCCTCCCGAGTGCTGGGATTACAGGCGTGAGCCACCACGCCCGGCACGATCTTATTTCTTAAATGCTCCACAAAACATCATCCTTGACTTCTCACTGTCTGTAGCCAAGACAGTCCCACAGCTTTGTATCATGTACCAACTCCGTCAGCAGAGGCTACTTAAAGAGTTTGAGTCCCTTTCTGCATTCAGTTAGGAAAAACATTGGGATTGATTTCTAGCACCTGTGATCCACTCAAGGCACGGAGTGGCACTTTGCCATGTCTTTCTAACAAGAAGGTAATCATATTAAAGAAAAAAATGTGACCATATAAAGAAAAAAATAGAAGCAAAGCTTATGCATGTGGGGGTAGGGAAATGAAGGGCAGGACAATAGCAAAAAGTAAGAAACAAGATGTACCAATAAATTCAATTTATTAAAATTAAAAACATAATCATATTAGCTTTCAAACTCCTCTCATTTCCATTAAACATCACCCCACTCTTCCATGTGAAATGCTCATTCCACACAGGGGAAAGCACCTCCTGTACTCTGCCCGGCCCTAACACTACCCAACGTGCCACCATGCCACCTTGATGGTTTAGCTCAGGCTCAACCTTTCCTCTTTCCTTTATCATGATCACTCCAATCTCTGATGTCTAATTTTTTTTCCTTCTGCTCAGTGCTAAGACTTCTCATTTACCACCAAATGCCATCTCTTCCGGGTGTTACTCATCTCTGCCCATAGTCAAAATAAAAGTGATCACTGTTTGAGTAGCCCCAGATTTCGCACTCCCTCAGACCCTCTTATCCTGGTCTGAAAGTCCCCTCCCAAACTAAATGCTGAAATTTCATCACCGCTGTAATTGTATTAAGAGGTGGGACCTTTAGGAGTGGATTAGGTCCTAAAGATCCCCCACTCTTGTGAATGGATTAAGGTTCAGGCTCATCTCCTAGAGAGTATTAGTTATCTCAAGAGATAGTTCCTGATGAAAAGGTTAGGTTTGGCCAGAAATCACTCATTCTCTGTCTCTGTGCCTCTGTGTGTGTCTCTCTCTCTCCCCCACTCCCTCTCTCTGTCACTATTTGATGCCTTCTGTCTTGTTCTGATGCAGCAATAAGTCCTCACCAGATGTGGCTTCCCAGTCCAGGATCTCCCAGGCTCCAGAAATATTAGCCAAATAAACGTCTATTGTTTATCATTTACTCGGCCTATAGTCTATTACAGCAGCAAAAACCTGGACAAGACATCTTTCTTAAACTCCAAAAAGAGCCAACCATTCCACACTGGCTTTTTCAATCTTCCTAATGCAGAATAGACAGGAAGGGAAATGGAGAGGGAACCAGAAGATGCCATTTCTAAGGAAGTATGTGGCTTTTGGAGTCGCAGGAGGAGAAGCTCTGTGAGGCTTGAGGGCACTGGCTAGTAAAAAAAAAAAAAGCAGATTTATAAGAAATATTGCTGTGGTCTACAAACATACTTGCCATTTCATATTCAAGAAAAGCAGGCAAAGACCTCCTATTATCACTGAGAGCTTCCACTGGCCACCGATGTCCATCCTGGGCCACAGCAAAGCTCTCAGTCTGGACCCAGTGGGATGTGGCCTCTGTGTGAGCATGATGTCAACCCTTTGCACACTGTCTTCCTGGCTTGGCTTTAAGAGACATTTCCCATAACTGTTTGCCAGGGTCTGGGGTGGGTTACAGAGTGACAGAGTTCAGAAGAGCCTTAAAGTGCTGAGTATATAGCTCACTGGCACAGCACCTGCCTGGCAATCATGAGGTCTCGAGTTAAATACCTGGTTAAATAAAAAAGAAGAAGAAGAAGGGGGGAGGAGGGGAGAGGGAGGATGAGAAGGAGGAGGAGGACGACGAGGAGGAGGATGACGAGGAGGAGGAGGAGAAGGGCCTTAAAGTCTCTACCCAACCCAGAAGCCCAGAGAAGGGTCAGTTAGCACCTCAAATTCCCCTAGAGCTGAAACACCCACTTGAGGAGATGTCACTGGGCTGATGGCAGATTGTGACTGCTATTTCCACTTGTCCTCCTACAGGAGAAGGTATATTCAGTGAGCAGATTCAGTTTGACAGGTACAGACTGAACTTCATGGAAAAAGGTGCTTTGTTTGAAAAAGTGTTAAATATTCTGGAAGAACCTGTTATAGACATTGCCCCATTGTGGATTATTTTATAATAAGAAGTTTTCTTCTGTATAGACACAACCATCCCCTGTCATAAGCGAACACTTGACCCCTGGCCTTTGGGGTCCTCTCTATCCACAGGTATAATCCCTTCTTGTCTTCTCCCTTGTCATAAGGTCTTACTCCATCACGTACATACACATATTCTCACTGAAGGCTTCCCAACCTCATAGGCAAGCTCAGTGCAGACAAAAATAGGAGCCCATTGGGAGTGTTTACTTCTGATAATGAGAGGAGGGGAATTTCCTTAAAAGCCATTCGAGGCCATCAGTATGATTTTCCTACTGGCAGATTCTCAAGGATGTATTGAGAGCCTAAATCTCCATGAATGTCAGGGTTACAGGACTTAAAAGCGACTCAGCCTGGTTCTCTCCCCACCTCAGCCCTCCCTGCTGCACCCTGGGGCTGGGATGGAGCAAATGGAACATGAACCCCTGCAAGAAGGAGATGCCAGGATATTTGGTGGCATCTTCTCTATGGCCCCAGCTCCAGCCAGAAAGGTCCACTGTCGTGCAGGTCTCACAGAGTGTCCGTGGCCCAGGGCTGGGATGATACCACTTTCTTGCTCCCCAGTGGTCTCCAGATGCAGATGGCTTTCTGCCAGGATCATCTCTGCGCTCCCTCACCAGGGCGTCTTTGTTTGTTTTCAGCTCCTCCATTACCTGGATAGGTTTCCTGCATGAAATTCCTTCTGCTGAGACAAAGCAGTTCTATTTCCCTTGTTAAATCTTGACTAACACATAGCCCAACCCTCCTCTGCTCCTTCAAGTAGAGCTATGAAAAAAACAAGAACAAGAGGGTAAGATTTAACCAAAAAATAAAAAAACCATGCTGATAATTAGTTGTCAGTGCCTGAACTGCTGGGTTTCTTTCTTGGTTTCTGTCTTCCACGTCTCCACGGAATATGGCACAAAATGCTCTAACCCATAAAGATTGAGTCTTTGTGACCAACAATTTTGAAATATGTGACTTCTAAGGAACAACCACAGCCATGACTCTAGTCCTTTCATTCTAAACAGGCCCTCTAAATACCAGCAGTGGTTAGTAGCCCAGCCTATTATGATGAGCATCTCAGAGCTTGCTTCCAAGCTTCCAAATACAGGGAAACAAAAGTGATATTAAGCAATAATTTCCAGAAGTATTCAAAAATATCTTTTTAACATATGCAGCAAAATTCAAGTTCTCAGATTTTTGAACCAGATGGTTTTGCAACTTTGCAAAGTAGGTTTAATCTCATAGTTATTTAAAAATCCCATATATTTTAAATACACAGTGCTTCTGCTAATTAACACTTCATAATTTCTCAAGAGTACCACAGGCAATTGCTACCATTTGTAACTGGTGAGAGATAGTGTCAAGAAAATGAATCCTATTTCTTTCCCAAATAGCAGCGCTGGGATTGTGTTTGAAAAATATCTTGTGTGAGTGGAGCAGTGATGGCAGTTGAAGGTGACTCCCTGAGGTGGGAAAGGGAATACAAGAGTGTAAGGTCACCAGGGGCTCTTGGATATCCTATTAATCAGCTTCCCATGGCTGGGGCAAAATATCTGACACACTAAATGTAAAAGGTTTATTTTGGGTCACTCAGTCATGGTTATTTGGTTCTAAGGCACAAATGGAAAGACGTGGGCAGAGGAAAGCTGTTCACCTCACGGCAGCCAGGAGGCAGACAGCAGGGAGGAGCGGGGAGCAAGAATACATCCTTCTGGGTACACTTCCAAAGGCCATCTCCAAACAGGCCTCACCTCCTAGCAGCAAATTCAGTTCCTAAAGTCATCAGTGAATGACTAGAGCACTTCCATGATTCAATCACCACCCGAAGGGCCAACTCTGAGCACTTTCTGCAGAATTACAATGGATCTAAAGCAAACAGACACTGGTGCTCTTCAAGGACAGCTGCCCCACCTGGGGCCTATGGGCCCATATTAGTTGCAAAGATGTGTTTAAGTTCAACAGTCACCTAAAAAGAAGACAAGGACATGTAGTGCATGTGAAGGGCATACTAACCGCGTATGTAAGCCTGAGTTTTCCACAGCAACTGACTACAGGTGTGGAGTAGGGTCTGGGCATCCTGGCATCCTTCCCCACTCCCCCTTGCCTGAAGTTCAGAAATTCGTTTGGCTAACACGACTTCTCCTTTTAAAAGCCACCACTCCAAGAAGAATTGATCAGACACAGTATTTGACAGTCCTTATGACATTAATGTAACCTATCAAAGTGGTGCTCTTCTAGGTGCTTTGCAATTTTCAGGGCCGAGAGACAGTAAGACTAGAGCATTAGGGAGACACAACAGGAGGACGTGGGCTGCCTTACTTTACTTTGGATGATGACCACTAAAAGGGAGGGACAGAGAAAGAGAGAAGGAAACACCCACTTATCCAGGGTCTGCCTGGGCCACCAGTCTGTAACAAGTGCCATTATCCATACCTACCACCACCCCAAGAATGCTTCCTCTTTTGGGGAGTAACATTTAAGCATAAAGCTGATGCTGAGGTTTAAGGTAGTGTTTTATGCATAAAGCTGACACTGAGAGAAAAAGTAAGCACTAAGACCACATGTAATTGGGGAAAAGCTCACCATGCACAAATGTCCTTACTGAGATTCTAAAAGAGCAACAAACTAGAAGGGGGTCTCACTGTCACTAGATCGGAAGTTTAAGAAGCCAGGACCTTATTCCCAGAATCTAGAAAGCATTTGAGAATTCAGGGTGCTCAGTACAAATTGGCTTAATACATGAATGGGACAAACCAAACTGTAATAAGATGACAGCTGAAGGCCATTCTATTCACACTGTCATTCGTCAAGGTCTGCTGACCATTTGTGGCTACACTGTCTCTTGCTGGGGTTGTGGACCGGCTCTTGGGAACAGACAGATCCCCCTGTAAATGCATCAGAGGGTACTGCTGAGCACTGCTGGCTCTTGCTGTTCCCGTGGGCCACTGCCTTCATTAGGCAGCACCTGCTTGATGGCCAGTCCACACATGTCATGTCAGGCAATGTGGGACACCTTCCCTCTATACCAACCAACTTTGAGTTTCCCCTCAACAAACCTTACTGTCACTCAAAACACACCAAGTCTTATGTGGAAGATCTAATGGGAAATTATTGGGGGGATTTTCCCCTTTTCATTTTCAAGCCACCACAGACAAATGGAACTCCGGATATTCTGTTGACCCAGTACCCCACAGTGATGTTTATGGTCACATGTTCAACTTTCTCTTCCCCTCTCCCCTCTCATGCAGTTCAGAGCATAGAAGAGCAAAAGACAGCAGTGAGAACCAACCACAATATTCCTATAGAAGAAGGCAGCGTGAAGTTAGTGATGATTTGTATCCAAACTACAAAGTAGTGTAAAAATAAATACCAGGAAATGTTTAGATGTTTAGATTTCACAAAAATCATTTTGTCAACTAACCAAAAACAGCTCTGGATTTACTCAGCAACACTCCTTCCTGAAACCAGTCTACAAAGATCCACACACCTGCTCAATGCTAGACTTATCGTAAATCATCAATTAATTTCTGTCCAATTAAGAAACATTTAAATGCCATGAGCATCTGGACCAGTGAAGATCCAAACTGTACAAAATAAAAATCTTCCCCGAATTCCTAGGTACAGGCTCAAGGCACAGACTGTACAGAAAAGCCAGACCAACAAACTGGCATTCTGAGAGCTGCACGGGAGAAAAGAAACACTAGACAGACTCAAGAAACCTAGAGATTGGTCCTGAATCTCTAAGTCATGAGAGACAGAAGGTAGGACAGAGGGGAGGCTGCTGTCTGTCTAGAGTCAAACCAGCAAAGCCTCCAGGGGCAGGGAGGTCACCTCCAGACAAAGAGTTCAGTAGACTGAAGCGGCCTCTGGGCTGAGCTTGTTTGCCTGGTGAAGTCAGTGGCTATCCTCTGGGGACATGAAAGAAACAAAGGAACTGTGCAGGGGGCTTTAGAGCGCCATGGCTCACCGCCTGCTTATGGGAGCAAGGGGACATGCAGAAGCTAAATCTGAAGCCCAGTTCTGCGATCATCTCAAGGAGAAACAATTGCTGGCACATATGATAGAAAAGCCACCAGGTTCTGGCCTTCATCTGTCCTTAAATCTGTTGGAACTCACTTTGTCCTGCCAATTATTTCTCATCATATAACAGTCACTGTTGGCATGAAAGTCCTGCTCACATTTTCTCATGTATATTATTTAGCATGCACAAATTCAGTGCCCTGACATAGACATAAAAAACAGAATCTGTCTGAACAAATTAGCTATTTTTATAAGCCCAAGTTCCAAGAGTCATCTGTACTATATTTGCTATAGGCTACAATTTTGTAGAATCTTCTCTTGAGTTTTCCCAGCAGTATATGTTGCTTCTTTCTGAGAGACTTGAAATCACTGTTGGCTCGTCTTCTCCCCAGTGATACCACCCCCCAGCTGCTTTTTAAGGAGGCTTTAATAATGCATAGGAAGGGAAGGTGGTGAATGAATAAAACACCGAGCCACTACCAGACCTCATTGCCTTGAAATCAAGCCCGTAGTTAAAGCAAATGTGCCAGCTTTTCGCCTGAGTCTCTGGCTTGGATCAAGAAAAAAGGTTTGGATCCCAAAATCTTATCTGAAATGCCATCTGACAAGTACAGGTTTGAGCCAACGTCAGCTTGTCAAGTGCTGGTTTTAATTTCCTCCCAGCAACCAGGCCACACAAATCATGACTAGCTGAGGAAGAAATGCTTTTGATTTAACCTTTGAGAACAGTAGTAGTGAGTACCTATTTGACTGACATTTGGAAACATATCAAAAAGATGTTGTGGGGCAGGTAAAATCCATGAAGGATCAGAGACAATGCAGTGGGAGGAATGGCAGATTCTGGATCTGGACTCACAATTTGCATGTTATATAATGGATGTCACTGTACCACCCAGGGAGGTTTCAATGCTGTTAATAATACAGTAAGGATTGGTGCGTTTTCCGAAATGCCGTGCTGCACTGATGAAGAAAGGATTGTCTTTCTCGTCCCCAAGTCCCAGAGCTCTCCACAGACACACAAAAGCCCCCCAAAGTAGCAGATGAGCAGACTTCATCTCTGTTGTCAAGGAAACCAGTCTGTTCTTAGCTCTAGAATTAGAAAGCCTGGGCCTGGCCTCCAGAGTGCCTTCCACCCACTCCTCCTGATGGAGCCTGCCGTCTCTCCCCCCAACACACCCTGGGACATGAAAACCCTTTCTCTAGCAAAACTGCTAGCATGCTGCTAGACTAGGGGCTACAACCCAAATCACCCAGCAAGTCGCCACACAACCCACACAAATAATTCCATGGAAGAAATGAGTTTATGTACACAGAATGGAAAAGGACAACTGGCAAAGCTCTGGGAGAAGTGCCAAGTGATTGACCCACGTTACTGGAAAGGCTTAGAGAAGCTGGTTGACCATGCAGTCCTTTCACTCTTTGAAACATCTATCCCCACATTTCTCCAAATGGGAGCCTAAGCCCACTAGCATCTATCATGGGCCAACCTGGTGGTGGCATCTGAAGCAAGGAATACAACCCAGGGAGCCTTTGAGATACAAATGCTTCTGGGGAACAGATGTTTAGTACAAGAGTCTGGGAAGAAGAGTGAGGATGCTAATGCTGTGTCACTATCAAGGGAGAGCTAGGAAGGAAAGGAAACAGGTCAAGAGAGACGGGTGAGCCAGCTGCTGGCAGGAGAGCAGAGAGGCTGGTCATTATCTTTGAGGGTATGCTCTGTGGGACTCCTGGCAGGGAAGACACCAAAGGATGTCTTGGGATGACACTTGGTAATGACAGCCTTGCCCAAAAAGAATACAGAGGCTTGACCCATTAATAGTCATATATATTATCCCATAATAGTCATGTACTGCTCACTCAAGGAGAATCCTATCAATATCAGACCATGGAAACAAAGGCAGACCCATAAGAGTATGATGAAGCTGAATAATTCCTTTCCTATTCCCTTGTATTTCTATTATCTTTTCTACATTTAGATATGTTTAGCTACACAAATCCTTAGCATTGTGTTACAGTTATGTACATTATTCAGTTCAGTAATAAGCTGTGTAGATATGACCTAGGAACAGTAGGCTACTCCACATACCCTAAGGAGGTACAGCAGGTTAGCTCATCCAAGTTTTACAATTATTAATGATGAAAGCATCTAACAACACATTTCTCAGAACATGGCTGTCACTAAACAGCACATGACTATACATGATGCTCTGAACTTCCCAGGCCAGTGTGTCCGTATCCCTTTCAGACCCCTTCACATGTAATTGCTTATGTGTTTGTCTGTCCTTTTAAGGCAAAGACCTTGAGGAATGGCATGCTTTCCCACCTTTCCATCATCCAGACCCCTGGGGAAGCTTTGGGAGTTTTAAAGAAGAGTTTTAATGAGCTACTGAATCCTTGTTCTAGACACTACGAAATTACCTTACAGAAAGTGTTCAGAATTTTGAACTGATTATAAGAACAAATTTTAAGATATTCATCTGTAGAATTTCAAATGGTATTAGCTGAATTTTCATTTCCACTGGTGCGTTATCCAACTGTCCCAATTATTGCAAGTGTCTTATGATCATCTTCATTACTAATATTAATGAGGATGCTGATCACTTTTGTCATCACAAGGAAGTCTGGTGAGACACCTGAACAGAGAAATGAGCAAATTAAGAGTGCTGCCTGGATCCAGCCCCTCCAAGCATGCCTGATGCTTGGGGCAGAGATTTACATAATGATTAACTGGACAGAAAATGAATCTGGTTGGTAGGATTAGACCTTCATTAGACAGACACCTGGGTCAGTCCTGGAGGGATGTAGTAGTCATGGGGACACAGCTCATGCGATCTAAAATTTAAAGTGTCTGAACTCTTTTGCTAGAATTTCTCAAATCCATGAAGAAAGAAAGAGTGTCTTTCAGGGCTTTAAGAAGCCTCCCATTTCCTCTCCATTACACTGCCTTCCACACTCAGCTACCTACAGGCCAGGCTCAGCCTTCCTTCCCCAGAAGCATCCAGGCCCCAGTCTGCTCTACCTATTCCAGCTTCACTCCTCCTCCACTTCTCTTTCCTCCACCTCAACACTACTATGCAAATGTAAAAAGTCATTTAATTTTCTCTCCTTTCTCGCGCAACCCACCTTTCCTCCCAAAAAACAATCTCTACTCTCCCACTTTTTTGATTCACAGGCATTCAGCAGGATGGGAGGAAATCACAGACCCAAAACCTAAAGCCAAACCGATGCCTGCCAGGAGAATACAAAGGCAGAAATCAATTGAATACCTAGTGATGACTTCTGTCTGATCTCCGAAAGAAGGACAGTGTCGGGAGGCTGGTGGGCTGAGCACATGTGAAGGAGTGAAGCAGACAGGGTGACCCAGGCTGGATTCCAGGGGGCACAGCAGAGGCCCTGAGTTTAGATTATCAGGAATGTTGTGCCTCCAGGGCAGGATAGAATCACAATGCCATCACAACGCAGTGAACTTGGGATTCTCTACAGGACCCTCTCATTGTGGTGAGGGCTAAGCAGGCTCTGCTCCCACTGAGGAAAAAGAAAACTTAGGATATCTCTGCTTGTGTTGACCTAGAATTTTTAAGGGTTTTTTTTTTCTGTAAAATGTTCTTTCTGGTTTCATCGTATGAGCATGACAGTCCCTGAAGCCTGTCACCACATTTAAACCAAATAAGACCTGATTCAGTTCTGCATAACAGGATAAATTATTTAGCCTGTTACATAACATCTACATCATTTCCTATCCTTTCAGGAAGCTACCCAGCTCAGAAAATCTTATTAATGATTTCCTTATTTTAGATACAAAGAAAATCTTTCTCTCTACAGTCTTGTTTTGAAAAAAAAAAAAAAAGTGAGCACCTAAACAATATCAGCTTAAAGGCTGACAGAATCATTAGTTCATCCAAGATGCTTGTGAAAGTAGTTTAGGGGAAAGAGCTGTCTCCCTGTACCTCTCCCTCTCCCTCTCCCTCTCCCTTGGCACCTGGGATTGAACCCAGATCGCCTTCACACTCAGCTCCATCCCCACCCGTATTTTACTTATTTGAGGCAGAGCCAAGCTCCCCTGTTCTGATTCTCTCTCCTGAAGAGTCCTTGATTGTGATTCGGCTTCTCACTTTGCCAAAAGGCCAAAAGAGTAAGTCTCAGCAACACACTAGAGACTACCTCACTTCTGCTTTTCTCTTCCATCTTTAGACCGAAAGCTCATCTTCATTTTATAGAATGACACACTAAGATCCACCCACAGGATTTCCACAACCTGTTCGGGAGGATGTGGCTTATAAATGGCAGAGTCAACATTGGATCCGGATATACTTGATCCAAAGCCCACGCTGCCTGAGGCCTCCAGGTGTTTCTATAGCTCATTTAATTTTTAAATAAAGTTAAAAACTACCTCGGAGAGCTATCCATAAACAAAAGCAAAAATCCAGTAAAAAGACTAGAACCTTTAAAATAATCACAAATATTACAAGAAATTCCAGTTTGGAAAGGCATCTGGCTAGCCATGCTGACTCACCCTCCCAACACTTGTCACTAACAACCTGTGTCAAGTCGAACACAAAATCAAAGCAAAACTCATAAAAACTGCAAAAATGGCAGCTGGTAATTATCTTGGAGCCAGATGATAGAAGACCAATGAAATCACAGGCCCCGAGATTGGAAGGAGCGGCGAGAACAGAGACAGCAGGTGTTTGGAGGAGAGGAAGGTGAGGCCAGGTTGCTCCACAGCCTGCCGCCCAGTCATGGTCCGAACCTCCCTTCCCAGGAGGAGCATAAGATGCTCCACCTCGTCCACCTCACCCTGTGCCCAGCTCTCATGTGTCATCTCCACCAGGGCTGCAGTCAATCACATGCCCTGGCCAGGGGCAGAGTGGATGCCAACGCTGTGTTACAGCCCATGATTTAATGTCACGAATAAGAACCAGGGCTACCAGAGTCAGACAAAATCCACTTCTGTCTTCAACTATTGAGACACCTCTATGTGGAAGTCATATAATACAATTAAAAGGAATCTGCTGGATAAAATGTGCAATGAAACAAACTATGAGTTACAATATTTATACCAGACATAATAAAATTCAAGGTGAAAAATTATATAATATTCAAAGAGTATCTTTATATTTGAAAAGATATAATCTCTACAATGAAAATATCATGTTAAATAATTATGCACTAAATAACATAGTATCAGGCCATATTAGATTATATGGTGTATATATATATATATATATCCAATAAATATATATGATACAATATAGTTAATATATGTGGATATATATGTTATATATTTTATATATAATACATGATATACATATATATCAAAACTTTTAAATAACCAGTGACAAAAATGAAATCACAATAAGCCGGGTGTGGTGGCTCATGCCTGTAATCCCAGCACTCGGGAGGCAGAGACAGGAGGATTGCTGAGTTCGAGGCTTGCCTGGGCTACATAGTGAGCTCAGAGCCAGCCTGAACTACAAAGCGAGACCCTGTCTCAAAAAAAAAAATGAAATCACAATAATAATGGATATTTATATGCTCCTCAGTCCTTGGCAAATTAGTGGTTTAAGGGGGCAAGAAGGTAAATAAACTGAACAGGTTGACAGATTAGACTTAAAAGTATTTCTTGTTATCCACATTCTCCCAACACAAGTGTGAAACACAGCAGATTTAGGTATTAAGGTATACATTGCACATTTACAATGCAATAAGCAATTTTATCACAAGCAACAAGGCCAGAGTGAAATACCAGGCACCTGACAAAATCAGGTGCGCTCAGGATGGTATGGCCATAGACTGAAATACCAGTTAAAATAAACACTCTAGCAATAATTTCTTCATTCTAGAAAAAAAAGTCATTTGTTCAGAGGGAGAGAGAGGTTTTGTTATTCTGATGTTTTAGTCGAAGAATTTTTTGATGAGCCCCTTAAAAATATGAACATCAAGGACCAGAGATTTAGCTCAGTGGTTCCGGTGCCTGCCTCGCAAGCGCAAGGTCCTGAGTTTGATCCTGGTAACCACATACAATGCTGGGCGTGGTGACTCACACCCACCAGCAATCAATACCACATACCACAGTGCCGGGCGTGGTGGCTCACGCCTATAATCCCAGCACTTGGGAGGCAGAGGCAGGAGGATTGCTGAGTTTGCGGGGGCTTGCCTGGACTACATAGTGAGCTCAGGGCCAGCCTGAACTATAAAGCTAGACCCTGTCTCAAAAAAAAAAAAAAATAAGAACAGCGAGTTCTTCCTCTGCTCCTGAGCTTCGCCAGCCTTGATGTGGACAAGGATAATGAAATAAAGGGATACACAGCCCTTCAGAGAAAGACCAGAAAACCCAAGTGGCATGGCAATAGCAAATAAGAAAACAAAGGAAGACAGCAGTGGGCGCACCAAGACAAGAACACATTAGTCAGAGACCCACAGAAAGGAATAGTCAGGGCCAATGTCCCAGGAAGGTCTAGCAGATACGTTTTGAAGATCACTGACACCTAATAGTGAGCTTAAGTGTCTGTGGCCCTACTGTGTTAGAATAAGATTCTACAATGCTTGGTCCTCTGATTTAATGTCTGACATTCAGAAGAGCTTTGGCTTGGAAGTAAAAAGGAAGGAGCCCCATGTTAAGTAAAAGCAAAGGCCTAACAAAGAGGGCAGGCCCTTGGGAAGGCCAGCCCTGAAGCCCAAGGATGCATCAGCGTTGGGTCCTTTCTGCTTTCTCCTGCAGAAAAGGATGATGTCCCCTATCTTCTGTCAGTGTGACACCGCCATGAATCTTTTTGTGATTAACAAAATACGAATGTGAGTTCTTTTGGGAAGAAGCATTTTAAAGCTCTTCCTTCTGCTGCAGCCACTAGCAATTTCCAGATGGTGGCAATGCCAATTGCTAAGCCTCAGTAAAGGAAGCCTGGGACTGGACCTCCCACACTCAAAAGATAATTCTCTGTTTGTTTACCCATGGAGATCACAAGATGGCTTGATACCACAGTGTAACTGGGCTTGTGGTGACCAGTAGCCTGAGTGAGGTCATGGTTAGCTGCAGCAGTAACAGAAGAAGAGGCAAAACTGGATCTGCTAGCCTCCGCGTAAAGACACAACTACTCAGGAAGCTGAGGCAGGCAGGCCTCCTGATCTGGAAGTTCAAAGTCAACATGGACAACACAGAGAGAACCTGGCTCAAATATAAATAAAAATAGAGATAAATGAAGAATGAGCCTCTTTGACCCAAAAGTCTTGAGGAATCTATGAGAAGCACTGCTTTTTTAGTTTACAGAAAAAGAGCTTGAGCCATTTTAATTGCATATGAAAAAATAAAAGCAAATTACATATTGAAAACATGCTGAGGTTCTTATAAATACACGGATTACACATTAGTGAAGCATTTATAAAACCTTACTACATTAGTACTACACAAAGGAACCTCCAGTAAACCCTCAAAATTGAGAAAAACATTTTCTATGACTGCAATACATTAAAACTGGGTAATAGGGGCCAGAGGGTTAGCTTAGTGGTTCCAGCGCGTGCCTCGCAAGCGCAAGGTCCTGAGTTTGATCCCTGGTAACCACATACAACGCTAGGCGTGGTGACTCACGCCCACTAGCAATCAATACTACATACCACAGTGCCGGGCATGGTGGCTCATGCCTGTAATCCCAGCACTCGGGAGGCAGAGACAGGAGGATTGCTGAGTTCGAGGCTTGCCTGGGCTACATAGTGAGCTCAGAGCTAGCCTGAACTACAAAGTGAGACCCTGTCTCAAAAAAAAAAAAAAAAA
>PVIC010047168.1:0-13977 GCA_004025085.1 Thryonomys swinderianus | reverse complement strand
ATTCATACACATTTTCCTTTTTCTGCAAAGAAAGGCAGAGCTTAGAAGTGCATTTTAAGAGTCAAGTCCACAATCTTTCTAGTGACATAGAACATATATCCACACATGTAAAGGATACCCCATCAAACAAAAGAAAATTACAATGGCATGAGCTAGTAGAAAAAGGGCCATAAAATGGAATTATTTTATAAAATCGTGACTTTAGACATAAGTCATGTGTTGCTGCACTAAATGAAATCTAATTTTCCATCCTTTGTCACTTATACATGTTGTGTCAATACTGAGGATTAATTACTAGGTCACATTTAATACTACATTCTGTTGAGCAGTCACTGACTTCATGGTATGGAGGGTGGCCCACTGCTCTGGCTCTATCTCCAACTCTTGCCCAGGTGGTAGTGGACTGGGAAAGGTCTGAAGGACCCACCAGGTGCCCCCAAATCAGAGACAACAGCTAACTTTCTGAGGGCACCACAACCGCCTGAGTTGTGGCTACGTCTATTGAACCCTAAGAAAGTGCCACCATCCATTTTATCACTGCAAAAACACATCCCACTCGACAAACTTATTAACAGGAGGCTATTTGATAAAGATACAATAAAAGCGTGAGATTGGAACTGCGAGAAGCTGGTGAAAAGCAGAGTAATACAAACGAAGGAGGGTGTGGGGAGCAAGGTGGGGCAACAGGCTGTTTGTTTCAAGAGAGGGAGAAATACAAGGTCCACACACAGCTCTGTGGAGCTCAGGAAGATGCTTCTTGTGCATTTTCTCCGGAGACTCTGCACGTGAGAGCGAGCACAGAGCACTGTCACCCTGTGTCTGATCCTGCAGTGGAAGCGAATGCCAGAGCTCGGCTCCACTTCCCCATCCCTTGAGGTAGTGGCCGGAAGCATGATAAAGATACTCCGTCTCCTCTGGTGCTGTCGTGTCCTGACCTTCCCCTCCCCATGCCTGCATCTCCACCCTGGGTACCTTCTGCCTCCCTGCAAGAACCCGGCTTTCCCTTCTGTGTGAAACTCATCATGAACCCTACTTAGGAAGTGGCTCTTCTCCCACCAACTCATGCAGTTTCTTCTCCAGTGCTCCTTTCTACCCTCATGAAATGCCCCCCATCCTCATAGCCCACCATTTTCACACCACGTATTATTGGACTAACACTGTGGACCTATGCTTTCCCACAGGGAACCCAGTTTCTTGTAGGCATGGACATGTCTTCTTCATCTTAGTAATTTTTGTCTTACCCACAGAATCTCTATGGACAAACTGAAGGCACCATTGGATAATAACATTATGTAATAAGCATTTATGAGTTGCTTCCAAACAGATCAGTGACATAAATGCACTATCTCACACAAGAGTTCCGTCCCAGTGTCACTCCTGCAATATAAAAGCAGCAAAACGATATTGGATTCATTCAGGCTTTCAATATTTTACAGAAACATTGTGTGCTGTGTATTTTGAGTGGTTTCTTGATGCATTTACTATGCAAAGTCTTTCATTTTGACAGCTATTGGAAAAAAAAAGTGCTTCATTACAAGAAAAAGACATAATGACGTGTATGCTATTGAGCTAAATCTATATTCTAATCAAATACTTTCATAAATAGGAATGTTCTCCGTGGCAGGAGACCGGGACAGAGAAGCAGGTATATCCCAGCCAAGGACGAGATGCCAGTCCCTGGAAGCACTGGGACCACTGCGGGGCGCACACGTCTCACCCGAGGGGTGGAGCTGCTGTGCCTTCAAGACGCCCTTGGCCTGGGAGACACACACCGCGGGCACCGGAAATAGCACCCTCTACTGACAACTGAACTGCTTTAGTGGTCTCCTGACTACTTTCCTGGTTTTCTCCAGGACCTGGAGGGGTTGAACCCACTTCTGGATACAGAAGGGATCTACATAGGTCCTGGCAACTCTCTTCTCACATCTTTCTGGCAAGTACCCAGACCCAAAACAACTACAGATAATAAGGCCCAAACTGCTCTAAAGGTAATCCTTCCCCTGAGGTTAAAATCCTGCTGCCTGATAGCAGTACACAAGGTTTATTCTCTGTATGCATTAGAATACTGTCTGTTACAGCCGTGCATATCATTTGCCAAGTGTAACCTCTCGAAGCAGAGTAGGGGAAACCTTAAAGTACAATTATCATCATCATCATCATTATTATTATTGTTATTATTATTTTGAGACAGGTTCTTGCTTTGTAGTTCAGGCTGGTCCTGAGCTCACTATGTAGTCCAGGCAAGCCTGGAACTCAGCAATCCTCCTGCCTCTGCCTCCTGAGTGCTGGGATTACAGGATTACAGGTGTGAGCCACCACATGCAGCATTGTGGGGTGGTACTGATTGCTGGTAGGCGTGAGTCACCATGCCTGATATTTTATCATTGTATGTGGTCACTGGGATCAAACCAGGGACCTTGCGCTTGCTAGGCAGGCGCCAGAACCACGGAGCTAAATCTCCAGCCCCTAAGTACAAATTTTTAATAAGCATTCATAAGTACTTTTATGTTTGTTGAAAATTACCAAGGAGACTTTTCCCATCGAGTCCAGGACCATCAAAAGCATGTATGACCTCTGTCCATATGAAGAATACAGGAGTATTTGAAAGTATCCATTTGACTTCTTTTTTGCAATAATAATAAAGAAATGAAATGGTATCTGTACTAACAAGGTCGGGGGCATCTCAGGTTACTGGCAGGGGAGAATTCTGGCTTTCTTGAGAAGATGAAATACACAAGTCTTCCCAGTCTGAGGGCAGCCTGCCATGGCCACCACAGTGTGCCATTGAGCGTGAAGAGAGTGACAGGATGGGAAAGTGGACAGTCGGCCACTGTCTCCAGGGGACTCCAGACCTTCTCATTTGCTGTGTATTCATTGAAAGAAACCATTTGTTGTGCAGCTAAAATAGTTTGCTTCTGAAATTTGCTAAGAAGTGGGTGATTTCTCAGAAAACTCAAGGCCAAGTTTAATTTTTCCAGCTTTCAACCTAACACATTATCCTTTTTTTCTAAAGAGTGAAAGTTTTACATGGAAATCAAAGTCTATAGCCGAAAAAGTGACCCTTTTTGCCTGAACCAGGGTTTGAGCAGAGCTGAGGCTCTACTGTTTCCTTTTTTATTTCTGAGAAACTGGTTCAAAGGTCAAGCCTAATGGAAGGATTTGGAAGTTTTATTTCTCCTTTGTAGGCTTAAAGAAAGGCTTAGAGATGGATCCAATAAAAGGTAGATTACAAAGCATTCTCTGTTGCTAAGATTTTCTCTATTTTTCCCCCTTAAGATAATCATATTGAAAACTTCAAGCAATATAGTCCTGATATTTCATTAGAACACACACACACACACACAAACACACACACACTAATTGATACACAAACTCATTTCTAAGACAATGAAGAACTAATTACTTTTTTTTTGTATCAAGTGATCACCATGGCTATTATTAGTATATAAATGATCAAAACATGTTTAAGGTACATGTACTTATTCTGATATGTACTTATGAAGCATAAAATATAATTTTATTAAAATACATCTTTTAATGAGATGGATGGAACTGAAAGGTTTCATTTCTTTTCAGCAGTGAATATCATTTATTGCTAGAATAATATAAGCTGAGATCAACCCATTCCTGTTTCTGATTTCCACACATGCAAATATTCCAAAGCTTTGTTCCTGCTAAGATGCTGCTGTAGTATGCAGGAGTGAGAGCTGATGTCTGTTCTTTGTGAAGAGAATGCAGAGAAGTTATGGGAGGAACCTAGAAAGGGCATCCAGGAAGGGTGTGTCACGAGAGCAAACACTCATGAAAATGGGTCCGAGACACCACCTCATGCTGAAAGCTGCTGGCCTAGAACTTAGAGTATAATTCCTACTGCAGCACTGCACCTCCGAGGTGTGTCTAGATTTTTTTCTCCTCACTCATGGGCTCGCAAAAGCAGCTATGCACCCCAAGTCTCTGCCCCTCTGAGTGCTTAGGGTGCCCAGCTCCATAGCATTGATAGGAATTGTGAAGGCCTTTGTCAATGAGGAAGAAGGAGAATAAATGGGCAACACTGATTTTCAGATCAGAGCTCCCTAAATTTTTTTTTTTGAGACAGGGTCTCACTTTGTAGTTCAGGCTGGCTCTGAGCTCACTATGTAGTCCAGGCAAGCCTCGAACTCAGCAATCCTCCTGTCTCTGCCTCCTGAGTGCTGGGATGACAGGCGTGAGCCACCATGCCCGGCTAAGCTCCCTAAATTTTAATGTAAATCCAATCTTCACTCCAGGCTCTTGTTAAAATGTGGTTTCTGACCTGTAGGGTGGTCTAGGGCCTGGGATTCTGTATTTAGGACAAGAACTTCCAGACCACACCGAGCTGTAGAGTGGTCGCAAGTGCTTCTCCACGCTGACGAGGCGGCTGGGTGTCTTGAGCTGCACTCCGCTGAATGGTAAAGGGCACATACGAGGTGTCACGACGGAGGGAAACGCACAGCACGTGGCTGGAGAGCATCGTGGCTGGAGAGGTGCTACTGGCTGAGTTAACCAGGGAAATGGGATGTGGCCCTTACACTGGGCCTCACGAGGCCAAAGGCAGACAGGGAGGGAAGGGTGGGGAAAGGCATCACAGCAAGAGGGAGAACAAAGCCATGAGCAAGAGGAGCAGTTCTGGGGGAAGAGCTCAGATCCCCTCAGCAAGTTGCAAAAGGCTCAGCGGGAGAAGAGTCTGAGGCATTTGTCTGGGGATAAGAAAAGCGAAAGAGTTGTCCACAACCTTGGGAAGGCAGGCTGACAAAGCTGACTTTTTGAAGCAAACAGAAAATGCGAAATTCTAAGAAGGTAAACACTGTCATTAAAATTTACAATGCAGTGTTCTCAAAAGAAAGTTCACATTTTGTTGCCTTTTTTTATCAACTACATCAAACATCTGGATTCTCAAAGTCAGATTTTTGACCAGGTAAGACCAAACTGCAAAACTGCAAAGGCCACCCGATCCTCTACCCTCTCAAGCTTCTTCTAACAGGATAATTCAAAGCACATTTCCAGGGATCAATAATGTCACTACTCGATTCCTACGGTCTGGAGTGAAGAAATGTGGCAGCAAGATTTTTCTGATTCTAGACTGATCTATGCTGACTTCCGCGGGCCCAAAGATCATCCTGAGTCTTGGAAAAAGCAGACTCGGGTGCGGGGCATGGTGGGTGGGGCCTCCACCTTGACTGTTCTGACCAATGCCCAGATCTTAGCACTGTACTTTGGAAAGGAAGGCTCTAGAGAAGGTGCTAACAAGGTTAAATTTTGGTTGCTCCAATGTTTATTTATTAAGTAGGGTGATATAATCTATTTTAATGTGAAATTAAAAAATGTGGTAGAGTGAATATTTTAGTGATTTTCAAACTGAAGGAATGAAATAAAAAGATGATTCTTATTGTACAGAGATCATTGCACCCTTATAAAAGAGGATATCCATTCTGTGAAAACACTAGTGACTTCTCATTATTAGACTCCTTTTCTTATATGTAAATGACATATATGGAAAGATATAAAAATACCCTTTTAAAAATCTTTTTTTTTATAACCTATACAAATTTTTTTTTTGAGAGTTTCTCGCTTTACAGTAGAGATTAGCCCTGAGCTCACTAGGTAGTCCTCGAACTCACAGCAATCCTCCTGCCTCTGCCTCCCGAGTGCTGGGACTGTAGGTGTGAGCCACCATGCTGGTGGGCATGAGTCACCATGCTCCTTATTGTTGTATGTGGTTACGGGGACTGAACCAGGGACCTTGCACTTGCTAGGCAGACGCTGGAACCACTGAGCTAAATCTCTGGCCCTAACCTATAGAAATCTTTCCAAAATTAGAACAGACACATGGATGTAAGTTATCTTTTACATTGTGTTTTACCTTTAGAAAATTTAAAGCTTTACTACCATTATTAAGAGTGAATAAGAAGTTTTATTTCCCATAGTCTTGATGATTTAAAAATTATTTTAGCCAGCTCCTTGGTAGAGCAGAGTAGCTCATCACCACGTTTCTGAAGTAATGTGGCTAGGATAAATGAAATGTTGCTACTGGCAGCAGCAGCTTGAGTTTCACCAGTGCCAGTTCCCCAATACCTGTTCCAACTCACACCACTAGTATTACTTTACAGCCAATGTCTCTTTGCACACTGTAATTTAAACTCTATTCAAAATCTGCGTTCAGAAAAGGTGTATCTTGGGCTGGGGATTTAGCTCAGGTAGTACCGTGCCAACCTTGGATGCACAAAGGCCCAAGTTCGATCCCCAGTACCACCAAAAAAAAAAAAAGGGAGAGAGAAAAGGTGTATCTATTCAAGGCAAGTGTCCGGCCAGCCAGACTGGCCTCCCTCTGGCCTCCTCAGAGCAGCTACCACACCTGAGGGCTCTGCCTTGAAGAGACACAGGCTCCAAAATCTGCGGGATTCCGGCGCGCCCAGCGCAGGGGGAGCTCCACCGAGGGCTGGCGTGCCGTGGGCCGGTGGGCGAACTCGTCCAGGTTCATCCTGGACACCCACTTGCGGTTCGAGCCGGCCTCTGCATCGGTGCGCTAGGCCCGCTGTGACGAATAGGCCTTATTTCTGCACAGTTGAGACTGGACGCTCAAGGTCAAAGCGGCCTCAGGTATGTTTGCCCTCGTCGCAGGTGGGTGAGCTCTCCATGTCCTCAGAGGGTCTCAGCCCTGCTGTCTCCCCCTGTTCTTATGAGGACCCCAGAGCCACTTGGATCAGGGCCGCACTTTAATGGCTGCATTTTAATTTATCACCTTTCAGAAAACTATTTCTAGACACTGTTGCATTCTGCATTCTGGGGGGCCGGGACTTTAACAAAGGAATTAGAGGGACACACTCAGCCCCTGAGACCTCTCTGGGTCAAGCAGGAGGTCGTGGTGCTGGAAAGGGACACAAACAAGACAGAGGTGCAGAAGCAGCACAGAGGGCAGAGCAGCCCTGGGGGGCACAGCCCAGGGCCAGGGGGTCAGAGGAGCCGCAGGGTGGCCGGGGAGGGGCACCGGAGGCCAGAGCTTGCACTCAAAGGCTCTGGGAGGGGCCGTGTGCACACTCGCTTCTCCGCACCATCCTCAGAGCTCCTGCCCAGGCCCCAAAGCTATTTCTGTGTCTAGGCGCGTGAACTGGTTTTCAATGAAGCCCGCTGGCCAAGGCTGCTGAAACCATTTCCTGTCCCTTTCACAGCCCTCTGGAAACCCACAACAAGCCCCATTGACGGAGATCACTAGAGCGCATTCTCACTCCCTGAGAGGTGGAAGCGCTCCCTGTGGTGAATGAGCTAATGCAGCGTGGGGCGCACAGAGAGCCTCAGTGGGCAGCGGGCCTGAGTGACAGACACACCGCCACGCCGGCAGGTGGGCAGGGGGCACGGCGCACTGTCGGCTTTGGCTTGGTTTCTGGTCATGCAGCAGTGTGAAGTAATCAGACAGCAACTTCTTTCCCTTCGAAAACTGAAAAACCACAGTCATGCAGTGAGTTCTACACAGCAGCTGTGTGTGTGTGCGTGCGCTTGCATATGTATGTAGATGTGTGTAGATGTAGGCATCGGTATGTTTGCATGTATCTGTGTGAATAGACACATGCACACTGTTTAACAGACACTGTGTTTGTGTTGCTAAAGGCCACATTGACAATATGAGCGATATCGCCTGTTACTTTCCATCTGATTCATGCTACGTTTCAGTCTGTTAACGTCATAGTCACCCTCAAAACAAAGGACAACAAACACATTCCAAAACCCCCTGCAGAAACATGTCGGTTTATCTAAAAAGGCCCATGTTTTATGTTTTCTTCTTTAAAGTCAGAAGCACTTTACTGCATTTATAGATGTTAATTGCCATTTACCTTAACGAGTTCTTTTCTAATATAAGGGAGCCAGGCTTGAAATACTGCAGGCATCTAGCAATAAGAAGAGGAATCCTATGGATCCCAGGAGAAATGACTGCTTTCTCCATATTGGCTGGAAGCTCTCTGATTTAGGCCTTTGCAGTGAGTAACTGCCTTCCTCCTCAGTATGAGGGGAAATTAACCTCAGCAGAAGTCATGAAATGTAACTTGGGCTCTAACACCAATAAGCACGGTAGGAACAACCGAGGTTATTAAATAGAGTTATGTGGCAGCTGGTGTAAGCAGTTATTAAAGGCAGTTTTAAATAAAAATAAAGCAGAGAGTTTTCACTTATATTCAATTTATTTTTAAGTTTATATGATTTTAAATATGATTGTTGCTTATTTATTTCCTACTTAATAATCTCATTTCCCACGTGTAAATTTTCAGTATCCAAAACAGTCACTGACAATTTGTATTCGATAAATATTTGTCAAATAGATAAAAATATCTAACACTGATCAACACAAGGCATTATTTCTTGAATAATATGAATAAATGTATTTATTCTATAGAGTGATGTTATGCCATCTAATTTAAAAAGCTATTTTATATTTGTTTTTAACTGAATCTAATGGTTATTATAATTAAGTAACATATTTTTATAATACATTATTGCTATTTTTGCTGGATTCCGAGAAACGATGGGCAAAAGATTAACGAACTTACATGGGTGCTATCTTTGGAGAGCAATAGGTAAGGAGGAGTAGTGTGATGTTCACCTTTAAAGCGAACTTCTGCCCTGCCCAGGTATCCATGCAAGGCCTTGTTTCAAAACTAATCACGCTGAAGACCATGGGGTTACTGCAGCCATCCTGTTTCTGTGTGACTTCCTCTCCCATCCTCCATACAGCTTTGGTTCTTTCTAGAAGACGCAGTGCCTGACTAGCCTTTGGGTGTCTCTCGTCCTTCTTATTGTGATGAAACACACAACATAACACTGATCACATGGACCTTTTCTAAGCGTCCACTTCAGTGGCCTTCACAACATTGTCAAATAGTCGCCACACTCCATCTCCAGTCTCTTTTTATCATCCCAAACAGAATCTATAAATCTGACATCTTAGGTACCTCATGTAAGTGGAATCAAACAATATTTGCCCTTTTAAATCTGGTTTATTTCACGCAGCAAAGTGTCTTAAGGTTTACCCACATTGCGATGAGTGTTGGTATTTCATTCCTTCTTCAGGCTAAATAATATTTCGTTTATGGATAGACGACATTTTGCTTGTCTATTCCTTTACTGATGGGCATGTGGGCTATTTCAAACTTTCTCCTTCATTCTTTTCAATAAGAAAAGAGTAAAGAGGGCTGGAGGGTTAGCTCAGTGGTTCCGGCGCCTGCCTCGCAAGCGCAAGGTCCTGAGTTTGATCCCCGGTAACCACATATAATGCTGGGTGTGGAGACACGCCCACCAACGATCAACACTGCATACCACAATGCCGGACGTGGTGGCTCACGCCTGTCATCCCAGCACTTGGGAGGCAGAGACAGGAGGATTGCTGAGTTCGCGGCGGCTTGCCTGGGCTACATAATGAGCTCAGGGCCAGCCTGAACTACAACGCGAGACCCTGTCTCAAAAAGCAATAAATAAATAAATAAATAAATAAATAAATAAATAAATAAAGGAAAGAAAGAAAGAAAGAAAGAAAGAAAGAAAGAAAAGAGTAAAGAGAATTTCACAGAAGATGTTGGAAGTTGACAGTTTCAGTAAGATGAGCATGCCCCTAGGCCTCAACTCAGTGGCTGAGTTTTTTAAGCAGGAACCAGGGAGAAGAAGAATGTGGGTGATCATTTCTACTGCATAATGTCTAAGATATAACCTCGAAGAACCAAAGGCTCGACAGCACTGCGGGGTTTGCTTCAAACACGGCCGACTCATCACAGTGGGCAAGTCACTCCGCACCATGGTCCTGCTTGAGTTTTCTCAAAATGATGTCCTGATTGTTCTACTTTGTGTTTGTGTTCTACACAACACAAGTCACTCCCCTGGGTGTGCAAGCCAGCTGTATTCATCATGGAAGAGGATGACACCGGATGTGACCCTTGGGAGATGAGGTCACTGGGGCCACCTTTGGACTCTCTTACTGCTAACTTTACATAGTGTGCTACATATTGGGGAAGTTTTCAGAAATGATTAAGACATAAAATTAAATTGCTTTTGTGAAGAAATGAAAGTATTGAGAAGAAATGCTATAACTCTTGTCATTCACTCAGTCATTAAAAGCATTCAAACAGAATATCCAGGTAAAGTCAACAGAAAGGCCAACATTTCATGTTCATGTTTATCGGGACATATGAGAACATCCCAAGCTAAATTCATGTTATGCACATGATCAGGGAAGCAATTGCTCCCTCACTGCGGCTTTTAAATCAGTGGTTTCCAAACATATGTCTTCAATCCAACTTTGATATTTTTCACAATGTCCCTTTTACTCCATTGAAAAGGCTGTCCTGCATTCTGAGGTTATTTCATGTCTGCCTTTCTTGTGTATTAAATGGTTGGAAGTGATCTTTTGAAGAGTAAAAGACTGGCTCCCCTATGCGAGTGTCCACCTATCTTTTGAAATGTAATTGGTGTTTGAATTCCAGAAATGATGGGAACCACTGGACTGAAGTTCAAAGTCATGGGAACCACCCCAGGGTCTTACTCTACCATCATCCTTCGGAACAGAGCAGCTTACATGGGAGACTGAGGCATTCACTTTAGGGGTTTCTCGCAAATGACCCAGTTATCAACACTGTCAAATCTTCAACAGTGAGTGTGGTGCTTCACTTTCAAAGGGCCGGGGATGCTGGCCCACAGGTCATTCGCAGGCAATGAAATTTTAAACAACAGAAGCAGGGATCAAAATGTCTTTAGAAAGCTGAGAAGATAATTCAATGAAAACGTGTGGCTCCTTCTCTCATCTCAACCTTCAGTACACGTTAGTACCTAACACCTCCTAGCATGGAGAGGCCGATGAACTTTCCACGAACATACTTTCCTCCTTCTCCTCTTCTTCCGCCTTACTCTATTGCTCATTTTCTTAACAGAACTTAGTGTCTGCTATAGTACACTTGGTTCAGTAAACCAGATAAAGGGGCTGAAAATGCTCTTCAGTAGATGGAAAAATTAAGTCACTGGACTTGTCAAACTATAACATATCATGAGCAAAGAAGTTTCAGTGTAAAATGTATTTTTCTTACTATAAAATGCATTCTTATTATAAAATGCTAATTTTCTTTCTATAGATGTCAGTGCCTCAAAATTAATGAGCACTATTAGCTGCAAAACACCTCAGGAAGCAATGGGAATTAATTTCCATTAGTTAACAACTGACAGTCAACTACAATTCACCTCACCAGACATCATATGTTGTGAGGGCTCCATTTTTGTCTTCACCTCAATGCCCATAGTCAGACAGGAATGAAAAGTGCCTGATGACATCAAGCCAGCATCAATATGTGTTTGCACATGACATAACCAAAACGGATCTCAGGTTTTCACTTCTAATAGAATAAACAATGATGGAGGCTGGAGATTTAGCTCAGTGGTTCCAGCACCTACTTAGCAAGCACAAGGTCCCTGGTTCAATCCCCAGTAACCACATACAACAAAACTGGGTGTGGTGACTCACACCCACCAGCAATCAGTACCACATACCAGAGTGCCGGGCATGGTGGCTCATGCCTGTAATCCCAGCACTCGAGAGGCAGAGGCAAGAGGACTGCTGAGTTTGAGGTTTGCCTGGGCTATATAGTGAGCTCAGGGCCAGCCTAAAGTACAAAGTGAGACCCAGTCTCGAAAACAAAAACAAACAACAACAACAAAAAAGAATAAACAACGATGGCTTTGGGGATGGGCTGGCTGAAATATACTGAACATGAAATAGGCTTTTGACAGTAGAATGAATGGAAGAGAGAAGGAAGGAGGTTCTTTTAATTAGGAACTGCCCCATGATCTGAAAAGCATCCTGAATGGTATACAAGTCCAAAAGGTTGAACACGACTATACAGTTACCTCCTAAACACACTGTGGCCAGATAATGAACAGCTGTCTCATTTGTTTTCTATGTAGGGAAGAACTCTTTGTCTACAAATTATTATTTCAATGTTTAATACTCTATCAATATTGATAAACACAAAAAACAGGAAATTAATATTCTGTTATGTATTCTTTATAACATAAGCAAATTGTATACATCTTATTTTCAGGGTAAATGTGCATAAAGCCAATATGTAAATGTATACTGTGTATATATATATATAGATAGCTGTTCATTATAAAATGGTGTCAAGATGAGTTTCACATATAAGGCCCCAACTCTCTGTTTCCAGGATGATGATATCCCAGTTCCAGAGCCATCACACGTGTATCACACACACACACGTCATGCACATGGTTTTCATATTGCGATGTGACCATGAAAGGATGCAGAAAGGGTTAGAAATTACCAGCTGCAGTTACACACAGTGCAGTGATGACAATGAAATATTATTTTACTTGAGAAGCCATCACATATTTAAACTACCGTTTTTATTTTTACATGTCATCAATGTGCTTAGGATTTATAGAAACTTTAAAAGGAAGACTGAAAGTGCTGGAAATTTCAGAGTTCTGGCTTCTATTGATCTAAGATACCTTCAATACTGGATGATATCATCAGATTTTAGCTTATTTGTACACTTATTTGGAAAAAAATTTCATGATAATTTATCATACAGAAGTTCTCAGTTTTCTTGAGCCAGGAGCAGAAAAAAAAAAACAAAAAACAAAAAAACAAAACTTTGTTCCTGGAACTCAGAGTACAGTTGCCTTCAGATTGAAAAGCCAAAGAAAGTTCTGGAAAGACAGTTTTAGTTTATTAAAGAGATTTACTAGTGGGTCAGTACAGACATGAGGTGAGCACCAAGAACATCTCAGTTCCTGGCTTCATGATGGAGACCAAACGCCCACATAGAGAGTAACTCTATGGTTAGGGAGTTAGAGAGAAAGAGCTCTCTGGGAAGATGATGCCCAGTTAGCTAACATGATATAGGAAAGTCCTAACGTATCTGGTTCTGTGTAGAGAGCCAGAAATTTGGGTCTCACAGAACCCCCCAAGTCTGAGGCCTATGGGTAGATGGGACCTCGTGAATGAGCCTTTGGACCTGAAGCAGGATTGGTATTACGGATAGTGCATGGACCTTTAACTGCACTGCCCTGGAAGCCCTGATGCTAGATCCTGCCTCAGGATAAACCAAGGGGAAGCTTTGTATTAGAAGCGAGTTGACAGCTTAAATATGTACCTGGTGACTCCTCCATGTGGTTCTGAAGGTATGAGGCAAAATATTATTCTAGGTATGGAAAGAAGTCAACGTTGTGTAGGAATACTGCTTCCCTTTAAATTGCTAAAAGGAATTTTGCAAAGAAGGTAAAGCAAACAAAAAGTCATTCTGCAGTGAGGTCTTCTCTTCCATCTTCCAGTTCTTTCTCTTGGTTCTGAGGTCTGAGCACTTGGGGATCCCTTCCCCCAGTTTTCTGCTAGCCCAAACTCCATACCCCTCCCAAAAGGAAGTGCTCTAGGGATGTGCTCCTCCTCTTCCTTTTCCTTCCTCCCGGAAGTTCTGGGCCTCTACATCTTCCCCTGCTCTACCTGTGGCTCTGACTCCCCAGCACCATTCTCAGCTGGATCTGAGGTCTTGGGGGCAGGAGGAAGGGACTGCTATAGAAAGGAGGTGGGATTAACAACCGAAGCTAAAATGGGTCTTCCTCTATGCCATGGGGAAACCCAAAGACTTTAAGGCCTTACTATATTGCATCCTCACAGTCATTTCCTGAGGAGGTTACTTTCATGATTTCCACTTATCTCCCAGACACTGAGGACAACGTAGTTAAGATCGTGCCCCGAATTCCAACTTGGTAAGAATCCTCTCAGCCTTATCTGTGATGGCTTTCACAAGAGAGGCTGCATCTGCTGTTCCCCAGGTGAGACACTGGATGAGTGTCAGGGCTGAGCAAAATCGCTTTCTTGATGAGAGAGAACATGTGAATTTCTACTTTTATATTTTAGTACATGAGGAAAGGAGGAAAATGAAACACGGTAGTTCCTCTTGCTGTTGGCCTTCC
>PVIC010047167.1:0-13974 GCA_004025085.1 Thryonomys swinderianus | reverse complement strand
GAGTGCTGGGATTACAGGCGTGAGCCACCACGCCCAGCATTATATGTGGTAACCGGGGATCGAACTCAGGTCCTTACACTTGCGAGGCAGGCGCCGGAACCACTGAGCTAACCCTCCGGCCCCTGTGGAGTCTTCTTGACTAAGTCTTGTTGGTGAATTAAATCATTAGTTCAGTTGTAGTATGTCCAGTTAGTGTGAGAAGAGTTGCAGGAAAAACATCTGTTAAAAAATGTGAATAGAAGCACTAGCTTTCTCCTAATTGTAAGTATGTCTGGCTTTTATTCTGTATTAAAAAAATTTTTAGCCAGGTGTGGTGGGTGGCTCATGCCTGTAATCTCAGCACTTGGGAGGCAGAGGCAGGATTGCTGAGTTCAAGGCTTGCCCGGCTTAAATAGTGAGCTCAGGGCCAGCCTGAACAATAAAGCGAGACCCTGCCTCAAAAAAAATTAACATTTACAACACAATAGAGTTAATATTCTATGAGGCTAATGGTATAAAAAATAAATAAAAACCTCATTTTCTTCCCATCAAGTAAAATAACTTTAAATTCTTTTAGATGGTTGTTTAGTATTAATCTCGATGATCTCTGTGATATGTGTATACTGTTACTTCCCCATTATTTTTCAAAAAATTACTTGTTAACTTTCCACTATGGACTCATGGCAAACATCTGCAGAACACTACCTTAGTGTCTGGCACCTCTCTGAGTACTTTATATATAGCACTGGTAAAATCCTCACAGCAACCTAATAAGAGTATCCAGGGAACTACTTCTTAAACACTTTCAGCCTATCTTTCTACTTGCAGTATAGTTTTCATTATTTTACTCAATTTCAGAGATCCCAGATGCCAACAAATCTTAAGCCTTTTGAGTCTGCCTATAAGTCATGGTGTTTTTATTACTTCTTCACTATCAGCTAAGTCAATGACTACGAATCCACTTGCTTTACAGCTTTAAAATATTCTAACTAGAGGAGTGAAGGGGAGGGAAAAGAAATAGGTAGAGGGGCCGGAGGGTTAGCTCAGTGGTTCCGACGTCTGCCTCACAAGCGCAAGGTCCTGAGTTCGATTCCCGGTAACCACATACAATGCTGGGCGTGTAGTCTCACGCCCACCAGCAATCAATACCACAAACCACAGTGCCGGGCGTGGTGGCTCACACCTGTAACCCCAGCACTCGGGAGGCAGAGACAGGAGGATTGCTGAGTTCGAGGCTTGCCTGGGCTACATGGTGAGCTCAGAGACAGCCTGAACTACAAAGCGAGACCCTGTCTAAAAAAAAAAAAAAGAAAGAAAGAAAGAAAGAAAAGAAATAGGTAGAAAAAAAAATAGAGAGGTACAAAAAAGATTTGCCATGTTCAGGACCCTAGTAATCTCAATGCATGCAAGCATTATATATTGTATACATGAGCTAAGATTAGTAATATCAACAGGAATGGAGAGGAAAACTAGTGAGGATGGAGGGAGGGGGAGAATAAAAGAACAAGTTGTACTCATTCCCCAAGAGGATTATAAACTGCTTCTACTACAGACATATACTGATAAAAATTATAACTGATGACTCATCTGCCATTGTTTTTATTTTTGTAAGTTTCAAACTTAAAAAGATTATTTTAATAGAATTTAAAAATGATCATAAGTAAATTCATGTATTCCCTTTATCATGTGTCCCTTCACCTAACAGTAGTGTAGTGTTTTACTAAACGGCTAAGTTTTACAAATTTGGGTTTAAATTTGGATCCTCCTGTCTCAGCCTTTCAGAGTACTGGGACTAGAGGTGCTTACCACCAGACTTGGCTAGTGTCACATTTTTAAATATACATAAAAAATTAGTTCTCAAATTGGGGAGGTAACACAGGAGGGAGACTTTTGTTTAATGTACAAAGGGCATTGGGTTCACTTGTTATGTCATGGAAAAGGAAAGATAGCAGTCATAAAAAATTAGTTCTTGTATTTAAAAATTTTATAAAATAAATAAAAAAATTTTTATACCTGATATTTAATTGTATTTATCAGTACACTTTCTTATTTTCTATTTTACTGCCATTTAAAAAAAAACCCTAGGCCATCTCTGAATTTACTGTTACCAAAGCATTTTTAGTGGTTCCATCAAAAAAGTTTTGTGGGGGAGAAAACTATACTTTTGCTCCTCTGAAAAAATATTGTCCTCCATTTGGAAGTTAGAATTCCTTTCTCTTGTACTACTATGAATTGAATCCAAAGTCTTGACAATGAGCTCTATCTCCAGTTCTTTTAATTTTTAAAAAATATGCTTCTGTGTCAGGGACACATTAAAATGCTTACTCTCTCAGACTAAACTGGCACTTGTGATAATCCTGCCTCAACTTCTCAGAGAGCTGCAACTATAGATGTGCTCTGTGCACCACAACACCCAGCTTCCTCTAGTCTTAACATTATAGTCAGGGCTGACCTATAATGGCTCACAAAGCCCAATTCTTCCTTTCATTTCCCAGCTCTGTGTGCAAACATACAGGCTGACAATGGCCATGCTAGACATACAAAGGGTGATGGAAAGATGCAATGTGTGTCTTTAGGAGATCTGATCAGAAATACATCACATGTTGTTGGCTGTCATCCAACAGAAAGGCAGGCTTGTCAAACACTAGGAGTCTTTGTCCACCTTATTCCTGAGAAATGGCCTCATGTGGCTTCTTGCTCTTCCCCAAAGTCTAAATGACTATGAAAGGTGAATATTTTGATTCAGGACATCAAGGCACCATTCAGTGCAACTAAACACGCTCACAAAAAGACTCCCAGAGCTGCTCTGGAGCGTGGCAAGGGTGACGGGATAAGTGTTTCTGAGGAGGGTTAATGTGTCTATGCCAGTGATACACATTTTTTAAAAAATTAAACATTCACTGTATTTTTCAACCACATCCTGTATCTGCACCATCGAGATGCAGTTTTGTTTTGCTTTTGATTTAGGCGCTGATCATTCAACATTTACCAGAACATCACAGTTTATCGAGTACCTATAATATGCTAGACCCTGAACCTGGTGTGATAATGGATCAAGAAAAAAATAAAAGAGGAATCTTGCCTTGTGGAACTTACATTCTGGTAGAGAAAGATATCAATCAATCAATGACTAGTATTTTTTGGGGAGATACAAATATAATGAGGTGATAAAGTGGAAGAGTGCCTGCAGTGTGGGGCTGGTGTGTGGCTTCACCATTGATGACTCACTCAGCAGTGATGAAACCCAGCTCTAAGGAAAAGGAGCGAGCTGTACAAATACCTGTAGAAGGACAGGTGACATAAATGGAGGAAATGGTACAAATCCCTTGGCAGGGAGGACATCTACTGCCAAAGAGGTTCCTGTGCTCCGAGGGGAGGTGGTGTGGAGAGTGGATCTTGCTTTATAGTTCAAACTGGCCCTGAGCTCGCTATGTAGCCCAGGCAGGCCTGGAACTCAGCAATCCTCTTGTCTCTGCCTCACGAGTGCTGGGATTACAGGCGTGAGCCAGCACGCTGGGCACTGTGGTATGTGGTATTGATTGCTGATGGGTGTGAGTCACCACACCTGGTGTTGTTGTATGTGGTTATCTGGGATTGAACCAGGAACCTTGCACTTACTAGGCAGGTGCCAGAACCACAGAGCTAAATCTCCGGCCCTGGAGAGTGGGTCTTATCTGGGATAAAGTTAGAGAAGAACAAAAGCCAAGTACAAGGTCATATTGTTTAGTGCAGGGACTTTGCTTTTAATTCTGATTGTAATGGGAAACTAATGGAGTGTCTGGGTCAAAGAAGACATATGATCTGATCTTTCTGTGAAATAAATACTCTAGCACTTGGGTTGAAAATATATTGTAGACTTAATGCCTTGTAGAGAAGGTGGCCGAAGTAATATTCCATATTTTTCAAGGCTAACAGAAGAACACTTGCAACTCTTGCCTGGCTCTCTTGCATATGTGTTCTGAGCATCAGCCATCGTGTGAGAATATCTAGTACCATGGGAGTATCATGGTATGATGAATTCAAAGCTCTCATAGAAGCAGCCACGGGGAACTGCCCCCTGAATGCGCCAGTCACCCTAGCCAAGGCCCCAGATCTGTAAGTGAGTAAACCTGCATAGGCCGCCAGCCTCAGCCACCTTCTGAGCTCAGTTTCCAGTTTTGTTTGGGGCCTGGAAGAATCTAAAAAGCCTAACTCTGCACCTGAAGCCACACATACTCCTTTATGCTCCTGAGCCACTAACTCTTCTTTTGGAATTTAGTCCTAAGGAAATAACCAGGGATGTGGTAAAAGCTTAAACATAAATGTATTTGTCTTATTTTTTTTAAACTTTGAATAGTGAAAATTTGAGGGAAAACTCCCTAATGTTCCCAAATTATAGTGATAATGACAATATATAATGAACTATCATGCTGCTCTCTGGGTGAGTTTTCACAATAATTGATTATGTGGGACATGGTCACAGTGTAAACCTAAAAAGCAGAATTAAATATTATACCATATGTTATGGTTTTAGTTTGTGAAAAAAGAATAAATAACAGAAAAAGTTCTTAGAAAAAGAGTAGGAGAAAAAGCAAATCAGTAAATTACCTTCTCTGTATCTTCAAACATGTAAGTAATTGTGTATTACTTTTATAGTCAGGTCAAAAGTGTAGTCAAACTGAAGGATACCTACTTTCTAATATATATAATCACAACAGACAACAGATTTAGATACATAAAGTGACCTCATTTAAATGGGAGAAAGTAATACCCAGGCACTTGCTATTATAAAGAAGTTCCACTGTATAGAACTTACTTTTCTAAATTGCTAATGTAGAGATAAATAAAAGAATATGAGTTGTCCTGTATAATTTGAAAACTTTGCTTGCAGACATTGAAAAAAAGTCTTTAAAAGAAAATAAGATCACATACAATCTTTTTAAAGCAGGGTGACAAATGTCTCATTAGGTAAAGTGCATGCTGGCATAAAAATGGATGTAATTTATATTTGAATTTTTGGCTAATCAAATGACATATGTTTTATTGTCTTGCAGTTATATTAATGAGCAATATTTAATTAAAAACTAATTGAATATTCCAGGCAGCAATTATCTTGCAATAGAGATGCCAAATCTGACACGAGGAGGCAGGTGAGCAGAAAGCTGAACTCATGTAATTATTCCTGTGAGACATGGACAAGATGAAACCACACCAAGTGTTGCCACTGTGTGAGATTTGTGAAGATTCTGCCCCATCTGAACTGTTCCCTTTGTTTAACTTAATTTAGACTTTCTCCATCAGATAAGCCATGCGCAACTAAACAAATGTAGCCTGTGTTCATTATTAGGAAGTGAAGTTCTATAGACACCGTGGATGCCACGCAGAAAGTGGAGGGTGGACCTTGTTCATGCTTATTAATTCAGCTGCAGATTGTACATCGTGTAGCCAAGGCAGACATCCCCTAGTAGCTGAGGTAGAGATCAAACAAATAATTCCCTTAAATCAAAATATCAAACACCAGAGAACTCTTTTAAAATCAAAAGAAGATTGAGCAGAATCCATCACTTTAAATGGAATCTTTTTATTTTTGAAGAAGTTTCAGAATTTTAGATATGTAATGTGTGAATATGTACAAATTATGCATACATATTTTCCCTGATTTATTGGAGCATGATTTACACACGTAACATCCTCTAAGCATTAAGTATACTCTTTAATGAGTGCTGGTGATTGAATTCCACTAGGGAATCATGATGCCACCAAGATTCCAGACATCTCCATCACTCCTAAAGTTCCCTTGTGCCCTTTGTGGTCAGTTTCTTCTATAGTCCTTGAGCATTAGGTAACCATCAATATGTTTCCTGTTACCTTCGGTTATTTCTAGGATTTTATGTGTAAAACCAATCATATAATATGTATCATTTGTGTTTTCCTTTCTTTCTTTTTTTTTTTTTCGCAGTGCTGAATATAGAACCCAGTGCCTGACATATGGTAGGGAAGGGCTCTGCTACTGAGGTACATAAGCCCATCCTTTTATTTTCAAATTCACCCATGAAGTTGCATATTTTATACAAGTGACAGTAAACCTTTATTTTTTTTCAGTAAACCATTATTAATGAGAGTAGGGTTCCTCCGTCCATCTGCTCACCAAGAAGAATTCAGTGTTAGCCATCTTTCAAGACTTAATTACTGTTATGTGCTGAGTATCTCCCATCCTTTCAAATTCATACGTTAAAGCCCTAACTTCCAGTGTGATATTTGGGGGTGGGGTTTGCAAGGTAGTTGGGTTTAAATGAGATATAAGGACAGGACTACTGTGGAGCAATGAATGACCTTAAAAAAAGAACAGAGACCAGAGCTTTCTCAATCTGTGCCATATCAGGAACCAATGGAGACAAAATGGCCTCTCCTCACTGGGATCAAGATGAGTCCAAATCTTAATTTGGTACTTCCTGTCCTCTAGACCTGGGAAACAGCTTCTGGTAGTTTCAAGCACTCACTCTGGGGTACTGTGCTTTGGCAGCCTGAGCCACGTCTGGTCTTCTAGACTTGTCTTTCTGGTATTTATGTGCAAACAAACAAACAAACCTAGGAGAAGAGAAAATGAGAGCAGAATCACAGAGGAAGGAAGAGGAAGGCCCAGCCAGAGCCTGAGGTAATCTGCATCCATGGTTCTGAAAGGGGGCTCTTTGAACCAGTGCTGTGATCTGAGAACACACCTGATGTTCCAGTATAGATCTCTGAACCAGAGACATGGGGATGGAGCCCGGCAATATGGTTTGTTTATTTATTATTAATTTTTATCTTTATTGGTTCATTGTATATGTGCATCACGATCATCTTCAATATTGGAAATTTGTATCAGTATGTGGCACATTTTAATTCTTATTTTTTCCCATTCCCCTACTCACCCCACAACCCCTCACTCCCTAAATACATAAGCTTCATTTCCCTTTTTTATTAGCATCACATTTTTTTACCCCTCATTACTCTTCACCACATTTACCTTTGAATATTTTCTATTTCACAATATCCATCATACATTCTAGAACTCATTAACATCTGAAGTTTCTCATACCAGAGAATGGATATGATATTTACACATCTGTGACCTATTTATTTCACTCATGAGTATGACCCGAAGGTATGTCCATTTGAGTATAAATGACTCAAACTTATTCTTTAAGGCAGAGTCTACTCCATTTTATAGAAAAACCACGTCTTCCTTATCCAGTCTCCAGTTGATGGTCATTTGGGTTGTTTCCCAAATTGAGCTACCACAAACTGAGCTGCTATGAACATGGGTGCACATATGTCACTATGATACCCTTCTTTGAAATCTTTTGTGTATATTCCTAGCAGGGCAATAGCAGGGTCAAATGAGTCCTTTAATCCTAGTTTTTTTTAGGAATCTCCACACTGACTTCCACAGAGGTTGTGCTAGTTTACATTCCCACCAACAGTGGAGAAGCATTCCTTTTTCTCCACAGCCTTGCCAACATTTGTTGCTGGCTACTTTTGAGATAGCATCCTCCAGCAATATGTTTTTAATCAAGCCTTCTAGATGGTTCTGATGCATATGCAATACTTTATGTAATGCTATTATAAAAAGCCGAAAAAAAGTTACAGAAAATCAGATGGGGCTGCGGGTGGAGGTAGAATGTATTACAGAGAAGTCTGGAAGTATCTGTGGCATATGAAGAAGGTAAAGATTTAAATGAGATTTCTGTAGATTAGGTACTGAGGACTCTCGGTTTTCAAAGCACTGAAATAAAGATTCTCTGGGCTGCATCTATCTGGGTGGAGGGGTATCATTCTCAGGGCCTGAGCACATGTAATTTGGATATATGACCTATATATACATGCTTTATTTATTTTCCATTCCCCAAGTATAATTGTCCAAATGGGGAAGTAAAGATATTGACAAAATCTGTATAAAAATGGAGCCTAGAATTGATCTTTCAGTCTTTGACTCACTCCTTTTCCACAGTGCTAATGTAGTTTTGCTAAGTTCTGGAGACACAGAGTATGAGAGGACAAACTTTCAAGGTTCTGAGCTTACAGAGGAAGGTGAGGGAAACACTGAATGATTTGAGAATGTGGTCTATGAACCTCAGCGTCACAGCCCTGGGCAGATCCTCTGTGGGCACATGGGCAAGGAAGGGCCAACCAGGCACCAGGTGCAAACGCTCAGCTGGGACCGTAGCTGGAGTGCTCAGTGATGAGGGCGACAGTTTGTAAGATGGCGAGCTGGTATTCCATTGATTTTATTTTAATCCTCTATGTTCAAGCCTCAATTAAAAGAAGGAAAAGAAGAAGAAAGAAACCAAAAAGAATGGAAACGTGGCTAATCAGTGCTGTAAATTCTCTAAAGACCACTGAGAAAGCCTGTGTCAAACTCACAATTTATTTGCACGACTGCCAGTTGAGAAAGGCAACTGCTAAGAATAGTCCCAAAAGCATCTTGGAAACTTTTGTGTGCTTTTTAGTTTAGGATTTTGAATAGGGTTTGAAGCTAAGAAGGGGACAGATGGGCTTGTATTCGCAACTCACTGAGGCAGACAGGTTGAAATTCGCTGTACTTTATTCAAGGCACTGAGGAGAGTTTTCAAATCATCACTGACCCTGAGTGTTTAGGGTCTTTGCTTTTTCTTTTTTCTCCCAGAACAACGTGTGGTAATGGGGGATTGGATTTTGCTTATTTAAGTCTTGGTAAATTTCCATTTTTAGTTTGCTAAATTCAGTTCTCATTTCTCAGTCTTTATTTCTCATAAGAAACCATAACAACAGACTATTTAAAACTTTTGGTATTTTTTCCACACATTTACATATCATCTACAGAATGATAAGTATGTGCTAAGCCTGCTTTGTACTGCACTTTGACAAATTTTAATCTGGGATCAACACTGACCTTCACTCCCCTCCAATCAACCTCTTTTGGGTCAGAATGTGACTATATTGTAGAATTTCTCAAACTGCATGTCCATTATTTTTTCATAGTGTTACTGATTTGAATGGATTCAACTCTGTTCTCTTGTCAAACTTTGCATTTTAAAATTAAACTTGAAAGAATTCCAAATCTCTTTTGTCTCTTCTTATAAGGTGGTTGTCAATCCCTTTATTGTTTACCTATCTGGGGGCCTTTAAGAGATCTATGAACAATGCGAGTTTAATTAATGTATTTCCCTTCAAACTATTCCAGTTATCTGTGACTTAAGAAGTAGCTGCTAAGAAAAACATTGTCTCTGTTTTGCAGTACTGATGGCCTGTCCAAAGAAATTAGCAGCTAAAACAGCATTCAGTATCTAATCTGGGGATAAAACCAAGACTTAAGTAGCAAAGCTTGCAAAACAGATTAGATTTACAATCTGAAAGCCCACGTAGCCAGCTGGACAAAGAAATATTAATGGTGTGCTGAAATGTGATTTCTGACATTGCTTTTAGTCTCAGGCATGACCAAAGAAAACATGATACTCCTGGAGCTTCTGAGCAGCTTATAGTACATTCCCAAATATGAAAAGAGATGTGGTCTTTTTATTATCACTGTATCATTATCTTGCATTAACAGCTGTAATTAGTCTGAGCCAGACTATCATTTGCCATTGAAATATCTGAAACTAATTAGACATGAGATATGTTACTGGAACAAGATTGGGAGACTGAAAATTTACACAAATGAGGTCTTCTGAAATGATGAACACAAGTCATAATAATATTTCTGGAATAAATCAAAAACAAAACAAAAGAGAGAATGAAATCAATCAGGAGGACAAAAACCAGAGTCATGCACTTCAAAAAGTTTAATCACCACAATATAAAATTAAGTTGTGGGAAGAACCTTTGTGATTTTCATACAATGGCTTGAGGTCCTGGGAATAAGCGAACCTATGATTTACTCTGAGCCACAGGAAGGTGTCAGAGGACTACCTGAAAATGGAAATAGTAGCACAGACATAAGCATTTCTGAAATGCTTCCTATACAGTATTTTACAGTCCAAATGCAACATAGTATCTTGGCAACTTTCCATCACTGCTATAAAATAGTTGAGAAAATTAACCTTAAAGAAAGGAAAGTATGTTAGGTCATAGTTTGGGAGGTTTTAGTCCATCATCAGTTGGCTGCATTGCTTTTGGTCCTGTGTTGAGGTTGTTTATTGTGGCGAGGAGTGTAGTACAGCAAAGAGCTCCTTCAAGCAGGTGAGAAAGGAAAGACGGAAAAGGAGGGGCTGGCAGTTCCGATAGCTCTTTCAAGGGCACCCACCAATGACCTAGCTTCCTACCACTACCCCCATCTCTTAGAGGCTTTGCCATCTGCCCTCAGTGCCATTGGCTGGAGACCAAGCCATACACGTGGGTCTTTGATGAGTATGTATCCAAGGTTTAGCAAAAGGTATCAACTGGAGATAAACTACAATGGTTCTTCCTTTCAACATTCTTACAGCAGTTCTTTAGAAAGTTTGCAGAAATTCTTCTTGGATACTATGTTGGCTTTAAGCTATAAAACACAGTATAGGAAACATTGCAGAAATGCATATATTTGTTGTAATATTTTTACAGGTAGTGTTCTGATGCATAATCCCCTCTTCCCTCTCTTGTTTGTTTGTTTTCTTCCCTTCTTGCTATGTAGTTTAGGTTAGCTTCCATCTTGCCATAGTCTTCCTGCCTCAGCCTCTTGATTGCTGGAAATATAAGTGTGTACTACCACAGCTAACTTTTCCCTCCCTTGTGACACTCTTCCTCAATACTTTGGTCATTCAATTCTTTGGTCACCGTTGCCTGCTTTCTCCTATCTTTCTGTCCTTCTTTTTCTTTCTCTTCTCATCCTACTTTCCTTTTTCTTAACAAGTAAGTGGCTAAACAGTAACGAACCATTAACAATAAAAAAATCAAATATTTATCCAAAGAAGAATGTTCCTAACTTACAAACAAATTCTTAATTGACCAAACATAAGTAAATATCAGTGCTAAGTACTCAATAGATGTTATTGATAAAGATAGTGTCACTACAAGTTGAGCACTCTGCTATAGAAGTTTTATTCATCTAAACAATTTGAAAATTAAGTCAGCCTCCATTTTCAGGGGTTCTGTGCAGGTTTCTACCTTTGGGGATTCATACAACTACTAGTTGAAAGTATTTGAAAAAAATGTACTTGTACTGAACATGTTCAGATTTTCCTTTCTCATCATTATCCTGGGACAATGCAGTGTATAACAATTATTTACATAGCACTTGTACTATATTAGGTATTATAAGCAATCTAGAGATTATTTAAAGTTTTGGGGAGGAGACAAGTAGGTTATATGCAAATATTACACCATTTTATATATGAGACTTTAGCATCTATGACTTTTAACATATGTGAAGATCCTGAAATCAATACATTGCAGATATCAAGAGACAACTCTACTAGGAATACCTTGGTCTGATACTTAGTTCAGTTAGTCTGCTTCCATCTAGATTTATGCTTCAGACAACTTGCTTAACATTCCCAGGCCTTATTTTCCTCTGATATGCCAATATAATATGCAATAAATACAGTAGTGGATATGGAACTCCTAGCCTTGCAGAAAAGGAAAACTTGACTAGTTGCTATTTCCACTCTTGTTTCTCTTTTAATAATGTAAAGTAGTACTGTGTGGTATTAATTTTTTATTGTTGCATGACAAATTTTCACAACTCAGTGGTTTAAATCAGCTTCCACTCATTATCTCACAATTTCCATGGTCAGAAGTCCTGTTGCAGCTTAGCTCTGTCATCTGTTTACTGTCTTGTGTGCTTAATCTAAGTGTCAGCTGGGCTGTGTTTCTCTAATGGAGCTTGAGATTCTCTTCCAAACGCGTATGGTTATTGGCAAAATTCACTTCCTTGCAGTTGTGGGATTGAAGTTCTCCCTGTCTTGGTGGGGGCTGCTTCGTATAGTTTGATCTAAAATATCTCTGAAAGTCTCATAGGCTCATAGGCAGGGCTTTTGGAAAGTGATTGCATTATGGGGTTTTTAGCCTGTCAGATGAGGAAAGATCACTGGAGCTGTGTCCTTCTCTGACTCCCCCCTTTGTACTTCTAGCTTCTGCTCCACCATCCCATGAGCAGCTCTCTTCTGCCCCGCACCTCTGCCGTGCAATCCTCCCTTGGAGCTAACAGAGGATGGACTAAAATGGAACCCAAGATAAACATCTCCTTTAAACCCTGGGTGTGAGATATTCCGTCCCAGTGAGGTGGGAAATGACTAAGACACTGTTCACAGTTACTACAGGATACTCCTTGCTCCTTGCTAAATAGCTGCCTCCTAACAAGGCAGCTCACTTGTTCAAGGTAATCAAGACAATCATTTTTTGGTTAAGACAGAGTCTTTTACAAGGCGACAATTACAGTGACTGTTCCATCATTTTCATAGGTCTCTTTTACTCCTGAAGGGAGAAGGTTTTACAGGATAGGTGCACCAGAGGGGCAGGGATATTGGGGTCGTGTTAGAATTCCTCCATTATGGTAGTAAGAGGAATAGGATATTCTACAAACTTAAAAAACAAACAAACAAACAAACAAACAAGATAGGGCCATTTAATTGGATGGCGCTATGAAGAAGGTGATATACCTCATTTGGGGATGTCTGTATCTAGCAAGTGTGCAGTAGTGATCATGGAGATAAACATATCTGTCTGTGGAAAACTGGAGAGTTCGCCTTCTTCAATTCCTGCTTTGCAGTTCCACTATTTATCTGGAAATATTTATCTGGAAAATGACCGACAGTTGTCCCCCCAAATCCCTTTTCCATGGTAGCAGAATCCTTAATTTTCATTTGCCCACACAACTTCTTGGAATACAGACTTTCTCAGCTTTCCTTATAGGTAGATTGGCTGCATTTCTAAGTAGCTAAGTGCTGCTGAATGGAGTTTAAACTGATACACACGAAATGTACAACTTCTGGGAAGTGTTCCTAAAGAGAGACAATAGTATATTGTTCTTTTTGTTCTTCCTACAAGAGGATCATTTTTTGTCAAATCATTTCAGATGTTATATGAGGAGAATTTTCTGAACCTGGTTTCCCAGCCTGCCTGATGATTCTATAGACAACCCACTATCCTTTTTTAAAAATAAAAAATTGCATTTATTGTAAATTCACAAATTATAGTTGTACTTGTGGGGTACAAGGTGATGTTATGATTTATGAATAACTGGTACTCCATTCATGTGGAATAATTAAGTCAGCAAATTATCTCATCCTATTCATTTAACCAGTTCAGTTTCTATTTAAATTAGCTAGTTGTTTTCTGTGTTGAAATAAAGTGCCCTCACTGATGATCATTAGCACACTTTTGTCCAACTCATGATAATGGCATTCTTCCAGTGCATATGAAGGATGTCAATCCAATTCCCTTAACTAGACAGTAAGATGTGGGTCATTTATGTTAAATCAAGAAATACTTAAATCTCTGCTTTTCCTACATGAAGGACATAAAAAAGCTAGAGGAAGAGGGAAGATGGAAAAAAGACAGGAGGCCATAAGTAAAGAGAGGAGACCCTAAGATCTGGAGACTCTGAAGAGTTTTCAAAGGCACAATCAGCCAACACCAGGAAACCAGTAGATGTTCAGTTATGTTCTTGTTGCTGTGTGGTGAGGACCTTCAATCAACATGAATCAGCAGATTGGATAATCCGCTAATAATCCTACAGGACTGGTACTAATGTGAAGTCTAGCACTTGATCAACAGTTTATCAACCTTCCTGTCACTGAGGCCTGATCTGTTCAGTGGTGTGATTTATTCATAAACCTCCCCAGGACCTTAAAACATCAAGATGGAATGGAATAAAGGTCAACTTTTTCTCATCTTCTCAGTGTGGGATTAGACAAAACTAGCATCATATTTTTTAGTGAACCACAATAAAGATGTATCTTCTCCATCATTCTGTAGCCATAATTATGAATTTTTTTTAACTGTAACACGAACCACTTACTCATATGTACCACTGTTTTGGTTCCTTTATGGTACAAAAACATTTTTTTTTTTTTTTTTTTT
>PVIC010047166.1:0-13979 GCA_004025085.1 Thryonomys swinderianus | reverse complement strand
TCGTATCCATTGTGAGTTTAGTTTTGTGCATGGTGAAAGAGATAGGTCTAGCTTTAGCTTTTGGCAAGTTGAAGCCCAATTTTTCCAGCACCATTTGTTAAAGAGGCTGTCTTTCCTCCATTGAGGATGTTTGGCTCCTTTGTCAAAGATAAGGTGGCTTAGAGTACCCGGGGTTGTTTCTGCATCTTCTAATCTATTCTACACAAGCAACAGACTCACTGAAAGAGAAATTGGGGAGTCAATCCCTTTCACAGTAGCACCCAGAAAAATGAAATACCTAGGAATCAACCTAACAAAGGAAGTGAAAGACTTCTACTCTGAAAACTATAGGACTCTGAAAAATGAGATAGCAAAGGAAATCAGAAAGTAGAAAGACATCCCTTGTTCCTGGGTAGGGAGACCCAACATCATCAAAATGGCTATACCTCCACAGCTACTATACAGATTCAATGCAATTCCAAATGAAATCCCAATGCTATACTTCACAGAGCTAGAGAAAATAATACAAAAATTCATCTGGAGCTACAAGAAACCTAGAATAGCAAAAGCAATTCTAAGCAACCACGACATGGCAGGGGGTATTACAATCCCCAATTTAAAACTCTACTATAAAGCCACTGTGATAAAAACTGCATGGAACTGGCAAAGTAACAGACCTGAGGACCAGTGTCCCTTGCTTCTTAATCAAGACCTTGCCACTGCCTGGGATCATGGAGGTCCAGTTCTTAATCAGTCTTGGACTCTGCTGGTCTTGTGGTCACCTAGCACTTCTACAACCTTTGGGGTATCTTCTGCATGTTCTGCCTCAACTGTGAGAGACCATAAACCGTTTTTCAAGGTCATCTGACAAATGTTTGCTAGCATGTCTATGGGATTTGGTCTTCAATGCCTCAGGATTTCTCCCACTAATGTTAGACAGTTGGGCTACAGGCTCCAAAGTTCTTAGATTCCTGTTTCTATTCAGTTGAATCTAAAGCATTTCTTATCATCTGTGTGTATAGTGTTCACATAGGTTGTACAGAATCAGGCATCTGACATACTTATTCAATTTCTCTTTATTCTCCTCCTAAACTATCTTGGATTAAAAAAAAAAAAGAAGCCTAGATTTGCATCTCTTGTTCAACCCTGGAAGACATTTTTTCCTGCATTGTCCTTTCCTTTCTTTAGTTTATCAACTTCACTTTTTAATGTGAATTAAACTAAAATTAATAGCAATTAGACAAGCATGGTGGCACCTGCCTGTAATCCCTGCCTATTTTTCCTCTTAGTATGATAACTGCACGACAACAAAGTATTCGAATACACTGTCTCTCAGTGAGTGTTTGCATTTTCATCTGGAAATCTGGGTGACTTCATACACATCACCATGTCCATTGCTTTGCACATTGCCTCTGCTTGCTTTTGAACTGTAACAGCAGAAGAATGTGGTACATATCACATACCCTGAAGAATCAAAAAAATGTTTATTATCCAGCCTTTTAAGAAAGTACTCACCAATCCTTTGAAGTTATATATTGCTCTGGAACAAATAATGCCAAATCTGACCCTTTAAAGCAATAAATATTCACTAGCAGTCTCTGAGGCTCAGAGACATAGGTTTCTGTACCTAAGTGATTTTGTCTCAAGGCATCATGGGAGGTTTCAGTCATCCTACAGACCAGTCTGCAGCCATTTCCCTGCTGGGCTTGACTAGAGTGGGCGAAGCTATTTCCAAGCTCATGGGTGACTGTGGACAGATCTCAGCTTCTCATGGCTATCAATGGAGACCTCAGGGAGGCTGCTCTGAAGACAGCTATTTCCTTTAAACAGGTAATCTGAAGAAGGTGTGGACTTTTATAAATCAGATTGAATGTAAAACCTTAGCTGTATTGAATTGATTAGAAATGAGTGAGCAGTTGGTCAAGCACACATTCAGAGAGGGCATTCTATAGGAAAGGGGTGCCACGAGACACATCTTGAAGGGCGGGTGTCACATGTAGTATCCTCTGCCCCTCGATTTTCATTCTTTTATATCATTGTGCTCTGTGTGATCTCCTATTCCTGCAGCTGTGGGGTTGTGTACTGTGAGAACCATAGGTAGGCCACAGGAGGAAGTACTAACGCCATATTAGTGAACAGTCTGATTCTAAAATAGTCATAAAAGTTGCGAGACTGGGTGGTGCCTGAGGACTGAATCCAGGTTATGACTAAAAAGTTTAGAAACCCATGGGAACCCACGGGAAATAAATGGCAGGGATTTGGGGTCAATAGAAACCAGTGGTCAGGACGAGGCTGGTGTATGGCAAGGTAAGTGGTTAAGGGCATGTTTCCCAACCCAGAGAAGTTTTTTATTTCTTAGTTCGGTCAACCATTGGCAAATATGTACTGAGCCCCCAGTGAGCCTCAGGAGATACTGAAGGATTTGTGGGTACAACAGCAGACTTGGAAGGGCAGATGGCGCTGGGCAGGAAACTCCTACAGCAGGTGCTTCCTTTGTGTGCGGACCACCATCAGGTGACTCAGCAGCATTTGGCCCTTTCCAGTATTTGTGGATGGGAGAAGACATTTACACAAAAAGATAATAGGCAGAGTGGAAAGTGTAGCCAGGGAGGTCAGAGAAGCTTTGTAATGCGCTTAGTCCTTCCTGGCGCAAGTGGACGTTTCAAAAATGCCTGTTGCCCCAGCGCACACGGGCACATCGTGTCCCAGGAATGCAGCGGCAGGAGCTATAAAAGCTGTAGGCTGTTGAAAGTCTCAACACACTACATTCTTTTTGTTTTTTTGTTTTGCAATTTTTAGTATCATCATATTTTTCGCTAAACTCAAACTGTATTATTCAATAGATCTAGAATTGTGCTCTGGAGACTCTACCAAAGTCTGAACCATTTTTATTCCTACTGAGATAAATGCAGAGAGGAGAGCTTCAAGAATAATCGAAGAGTTCTCAGACTCAGAAAGGAGACTAAATACTGTGTGGTTTTTCTGACAGGAGAAACCCAATCTATAAATAATTTAAAGAACAAAATGAAAGAGAAATGGTAAGAAACAGAAGTAGACCTGGTGGAGGTAGGAATAAGATGGGGGAATAGGGTAAAATGACTAAGATATTATATGTACTAATTCGCCATGGGGAGTGGAGCTATTATGTATCGCAAACACAGGGGGAAGAAAAAAAAGCAAAGTCAGGTTGGTTAGGGTAAAATACACGGGCCTTTTTCCTGCCCTGGCTGAGCGGGGCGGCAGGGAGGTGGCCCTGCCTCTGGGACGGGAGAAGCTTTTGATCTGCAGAGCTAATTTCCTCTATCCAAGCGGCTAGAAGCCAGTGTGAGGATCCCATCAGGCCCCAAGAGTCCGTCACCTGTGATTGCCTCTGTGGTTGACTGGAGTGGAAATTTTTAAAAGGATTTCTGGAAGAGATTGGCATTGTGAACTCTGTGAAGTTTCTGACAGTGCTTACTTGAATCTTCCACATTTCAAAACAGGAGGAACTTGCTGAAAAATAGAGCCTCTGGGATCTGTTGTTTTGAAGGTTCATCTCATCTGTGGAAAAGAAAAAAAGTGGCAACGTGATTTTTGAAATGAAACAAAGGCAAAGCAAAGTATGGAAGCCTACAGGCAGCCACTCACCGTCTGACTTTTTCTTGGAGATTATGGTACATGAGGCTGGATGCACGAGTGGTTTGTGCTTATTCAGCGATTAGAGGTAAGAGGTTGTGAAACTCCAAAGGAGCCAGAGGGAAAAAGAGGCAAAAGGCTGAGTTCGAGTGAGTAACGGAAGACAAATCAGATGAGACTGCATGTTGGGGACACTCACCAGTGTTGCTCAACAGCAGTATCTGACAAACAGCAAGAGAAAAAGGAAACATTTGGACTGAGTCAGCCACCCCCAGCATCTTTCTTCAAAACCCTCCTAAGAAATCCCCACTGCTGGATGAGTTATTTCCTCTTTCTGCAGTATGAGTACGATGGGAAAAAGAGGGACCCTTGGGCTGTCACACTGAAGTTAGGAAACAAAGCATGAGAAATAACCCGATAATGAATTTAGACAGCTGGGCCCCAAGGTACAGTCTTCCGTTTGGGCCCTAGGGTTAGTCAGGTCCACTTTGGTATCGATAACTGAATGTCTTCACAGGCCGTTGTTCCTTGGTTGGCACCGACCGCTTCCCCGTAGTTTTACTCATTAGCTCTTCAGCCTGCATTTCAGAACAGTGCCACCTGCGTCCACCTCATTTTAGCCCTCACATGTCTGGTTTGGGAAAGCGTATGCTTTCTTCCAAGCCCAACTGAAACCCACCTTCCCTCCAGGAAAGCATCTACACTCCCTCAGTCCAGCGGAGCTTCCTATTTTCTTCATAAGTGGATATCATTTGCCAGTAATTACATTGGTCACAGTGGTCTTTGTGTATGCTACTCTACATTTTCTGTTGTCTTTATTGCTTTAAAATCTGAGGGCAAATGGCTTATTGGAAACATTTTAATATTTTGTAAAATATTCAGTGATCTGAGGACCGTAACAGACCAGTGAAGTAAAAGTTCACTGATCTTAACTATAAGCTCTTTATGCTTACAATGGAGACCAGCAAGAATTTAGGCGAATGCAGCCAGGTGCTTCTGGATAAAACTGAACACTCAATCTTTTGTTTTACCCTGCTTTATAGAATTATCAAAGCTATTTGCTGCTGTTCAAAAAAGTGTAGGAAAATTATTTATTTAGTGGCTTGTTTTAGAATTGTTTGATTTACAAGGAAAAGTGGAATTGATTCCTCCTATAATTGAGTATCCAAGAGGCATAATGGTACCCCGTGACTTTGTTGCTTTCAGTTTAGAGCTGCGGTGGATTCTAGAATATTCTAATTCCCTCTCAACTCCTACTCCTGCTTTGCAGAGCGAAGTCAGCTGTTTAAGCTGAGACCTAAAGAATAAGCAAAGTGACCTTCAGTTGACCTCATGTTTTCCACTCTTCCTCCAACCCTTTTTTACATGTGTGCTTAGCACTCGCTGAAGGTGCTTTTCCCTCTGCTCTTTGGAATTAAATGACTTTGATCTTCGTCACACATGAGAGACAGTGTTCTAAAAGATCAGTACTGACTTCCTTTTCCTTGTCACAATCCCTCAGCAGCTTTCGCAGCCCGTCTCCTCCTCGTGACTCCTGCTGCTGCTGCTACAGCTCTGAGCTTGCTTCTCTGCAGTGCGAGGAGAGAATGTGTTTGTGAAGGTCCTGTGTCCACGCTGAGAGCTTTCTGTGTAACCAGGGGCATCATACCGTCACTGAGGCATAGGTCAGTTTTGTTTTGTTTCCTCAGTTAGTTATTTTCATGCCGGTAGGTTTTGTGCTGTGTGGCTGGTTGCAGTTTCCTTGAAAATGGAACGCTCATGCCCGACGTCTTCTCTGTCACCTTCAGTGCCTGACACAGCAAATATTTTCAAGCTTATAAATATTTGTTGGCTGATTATATGTGAAGGTGCTCAGACCTTGAAAATGAAGACTAATAGGAAGGTGGACTGGTCTCGGGTCAAATGTCTCTGTTTCTCAATGCACTAGCAGAAAGCTCCTTTCACATACCATCTAAGAGGAAAAAAAAATAACTTATTCGTAAGAAAATTGTATTTGATTGTGACAGAGAACCATTAACAACTGTCCTGTGGAGGCCGGAGGAGACCTGTACCTCCCCATGATCGCAGAACTTCTTACCTGGAAGTGACCAAGTTTGAGGTCTCTGATTAGATCAGGGTGATTCTATCCATTGGCTGCTTGGGGCAGCTTTGCCCAGTGTTTGGGTCAGTTGCACAGCATTTGCACTTTTGTCTTACACACAGATACCTGATTCCTTACAGCCATGTGAGACTAATGCCAGCCGTGGGTGAGTGGGAACGTGGGGGTGGCGCTGGCCAAGTTAGTCTGTGTCACCCTCTTTGTTTCCTCTTCCCCTCACTTTATCCTTTTTCAGTTCCTCCTTTCCCAGCAGGTGCCAGAAAAGTTATACTTCCCCACTGTCTTACTTGGCACAGAGGAAGTGATGGAAACTATTTTTCTCTTTTACTCTGTGCCTGCTGTGAACACTGCACATGATAGGGCATTTTGGCGACACTGCTTTATTTGTAGACTTTTGGTAACTTCAGAGGCAGCTTTTACTATTTCTATATCACCGAGATTGAAACTCAGGCTCTGAAAGGATAGGGAACTCGTCCAAGTCACACAGCTTCGAAACACCAAGGTCAGAGTTGAAGCTTGACCTGCCCGACTCCAGAACATCTAGGCTGCTCGTATCACACAAGGTGACCTCAGAAGGAAAGAGATGAGACTAACAGCTTTCCATTTTGGGCTTCCCACCTTATGACAGAGAGACCAGTGTTTTCCAATAAAGCTCCAGCAACTTTGCTGAGGTTAGCAGGCCCGGGTATTCAGGGAGGAGACGGCAAGGCTTGTCTTTGTAAGACTGACCTGGGGCTGGATCCTCTTGGGATTACTTGTGCCTCTGTGTGTCCAAGTTGGCCTCTTCCACTAAGCATCCTGAGCCTCTTGAAGCATGTGGCCTAGCGTTTAACACTTAGAGGCTTTGTGTTTTCTTTGATGGTTGTTCTTTCATTAGTCCTGGGACAATGAATTTTGAGTTCTAAACCCTTCCTTTCATCACAGGAAATGTTTCCTTCACAATGAGGAACAAAAACCTCCCATCAGCACTTAGTTGATTGACCATCAATACGTGTGTATAGGAGTCAGATGAAGCCTGCTGATGTTGGAGAACTGATCTGTGGCTAACTTGACAGGTGATACAGTCTGTTGGATTCCAGAAGTTTCTTTGGACAGGGACCATGACGGGAACAATGAGTGCTTTTTTCATTATCCAAGGGAAATTTAAATATATCCTGAAAATTAATCCACTTACAATATTTTAAAAATAAAAAAGCCTACGATTGAGTCTAATGTTCAAAAGGCAACTAACATTCATGATAACATGTTTACTCTTACATTTAAATAAATTTAGGGTTTTTTTTTGAGACAGGGTTTTGCTTTGTAGTTCAGGCTGGCCCTGAATTTACTACATAGCCCAGGCAAACCTCGAACTCAGCAGTCCTCCTGCCTCTGCCTTCTGAATGCTGGGATTACAGGCGTGAGCCACCATGCCCGGCACTGTGGTATGTGGTGCTGATTGCCAGTGGGTGTGATGTCACCATGCCCAGTATTGTGGTGGTTATAGGGATTGAGCCAGGGACCTTGCACTTGCCAGGCAAGCACTGGAACCACTGAGTTAAATCTCTGGCCCAAATTTAGGTTATTTTTGTATATTTAGCATTTTATGAAAGCAAACAGCTAAATCCATTGGTGAGCATTCATTTTTTGGCCTAATTTTCCTAGTTGAATTACATAAATACTGAAATTTAAATGTATGTATGACTTTCATAATTTTATCATAAAAAGGGTAATTTTTGCATTAGGGATTTTGTTAATTTCCTGAGGGCTTCTTTCAGTCTTTTTAAATTCAAATATTTCTTTTTTTTTGCTATGTCTATCAGATCAGCACCCTTGCTGATTTCCTACTAACTAATTTACTTATATTAATCCATTTCTGTTAGGAGGGAGGAGAGAGAGAGAGAGAGAGAGAGAGAGAGAGAGAGAGAGAGAGAGAGAGAGAGAGAGAGATCCAAGAAGATTCCAACATCACTTTCATCAACCTTATGAAATCATTTGCAATATCTGCCATTTTGCTTGGTGCTATATTACATTAAATTTAAGTTGTTTGATCTAATGGCTGAAAGCTGAACTAAAACCTTTCCCTTTAAATATATTTATTTCCATAGTTATGTTTCCTTTTAAACATAGTTATTCCTTTTAAACATAATTATTCTTTGTCACAGTATACAAGCCAACTACTAGAGTGGGTATGATGCACATTCACATAATAAGGACATTTTGGACTCAGTGTTGAATTTCACAGAACTGAGTTTACCCAGATCTGTTCTCCACCAATAAATACAGCAGATGATGGGAGCCTATAGGCCTTGGGCAGCACATTGGTCAGCTAAATCTTCTCCCAGACGTTTTGGTGCACACAAACAGAACTGAAAACATTCAAGTACCACTCAAATACAAAAGCTCAAATCCAGAACTCTTCATGAAGGCTCATCCTTATCTCTGTTGTGATGCCTTTCAACATACCTGAGAGGCTGTATAATTTTCATTCAAGGCAGGCTAGATGGTAAAACTGAGTGAGAGTTGGATTGCAGGCCAGTCCTGTTATTCCTGTATTATGTGTTTTGAGACGACAAAGGATTAATTTAGTTTTAATTGATTGTCCTATGTTTATATATATATTTAAATGCATTCATAATTATATTCTATATGTAACTTAATAAGAATCACTTTTTCTATCCAACTTCTAAGTATTTTAGATATAATAAATTTTTGAGAAAAGATAAACAAGCTTACTAACTTAGTTCTTCCATTATTAATATATGTATCACCACATATTTAACAGCATTATTTGAAAGTATAAAGGCATTTCAAAGAGAGAAGAATAGCACTTTTTCTCTTCCTATTTTTTCTTTAACAAGATATAAACAAGACATTACACAAGAGTTCTTTTTTCCCCTTCCAATACAGTCTATGTGGAGTGTTTTTTTGTCAGTTGCATATTTTCTTGCAACTGGATTGCAAGTTCCTTGAGGTCTTATATACTGCGTTTATGTGTGTTGTGTTTTTCTATAATTGAGATAGAAATGAAGAAGGTGACTTGGGAAGGAACGGTAAATATTATAGTGGAAAAAGACTTTCTAAGGACAGGAAGTAAAGCAGGGTTAACTGGTAGAAGTCCAGACAGAGTGTATGTTCTGCTCCTCTTCTTGTGGTGACATTTGAAAGAGGCAGAGGCCAAAGTACAGTGGCTTTTCTGTTAGAAAAACAAATAAACAGGATGGAGCATGTTCCACTGTTACCTGGATTCTGAAAGTTGTTAACTGCGTTGGGCTAATGAGAAGGCCATAACTAACCTGGATAGGCTCTGAAGTGCTGGAATCTCCTTGAAATGGAAATTTCCAAAGACCATCTCAGAAATTTCCAGTGGCCAACAGAAAAGGGCAAGGTGGTTTCTGGAAACCATATGTCTGCTGAATGTATCCACAGACCTGTAAAGACAGAAGTGCTTAATTAGACAGATGAGCAACTTCCTGAACAGGCACATGTTGGCATGGGATGAATCCTCATTTCTTCCAAAAGAGGCATGAAAATCATAATGATCAGCAGTTTACCCTTTCGGAATTTAGCCATCCTCCTGTTTATTTTCACTTAGTCGAGGCAGGTAATGTATTGCTTTGGGCTTGGGCTTGCCTGAACGTTGGGTTTTTCTGCAGAGTGTATGTTACATTGAGCTCCAGGGTGGCTGAGTGGGGGAGCATGTCTTGCTTCCTGCCTGTCACTGTAATCACTCTGACCAGAAGGACATTTTCAGCCATCTCCTCCAACTTTCAGTGGCTCAGGAAACAGAAACTAATTTTGGTTTCAATGAATCCAAATTTAATTATAAAAGGAGATAGAAAGCATGAAGTTCCTGCCAAGGCCAAACACATCCATTAGCATTCTATTGATTGCTTCCACTTGGTCTGTTCACTTCTATTTCTCCTCTGTCTCTAACACTCCCTCCTTCTCTATTTTAGCAGATATAATAGACTTTGCTTTATTGGAACATAATACATTTTCATTGACATAAAAAAACCACTAATTTAGATCAGAGAGTTGAAGGTCCTCTGCAGAATATGGCCCTTAACTTCCATTTCTCAGTACTTCTACTTCTCAGAAACAGAGAAGCTTGTAGATCTTATTTTGTTTCCTGGTGTCTACTTGATTTTGTGTGTGTGTTTCACAAAACTGAGTCTCTGAAATCCTTCCTATTTCACCACTGAACAAATGTGGTATCATAATTAAAAGAATAAATTTTTTATTATTTGTGGGGGAGGGTGTCAGGAATCTTGCTATGGAACTTCATAGCAGGTCATAGATTTCAGACAATCTTCATTTAAAAAAAAACACAACTCATTTGGCCAGTGATGAGGAATAACTGTTCTTGTTAGAATCGCACCTTTAGTGGCCATAGTTAGGTCACTATTGGACTGACTGAAGTTTAGAAAAGATAAATTGGCTATCAGGTTTCACTTAAATCACACCAAATATTAATTACACCAAATATGGAGGAATTGCAGAAAGAGCTTGCTGGCAGTGAAATGTCCACGATGGTGAGATATGGATAGTGACTACAGAAGTCGCTGCTGGCTGAGACAGGAAATGGCAACTCACTGCCGTTCTGACCTGCAACAATTTACTTGACTTCAAAAGGACTTCTACCAAGTAAGCAATTAAGCTTGATACCCTATAATAAGTTTAAGAACTTTACCAGGATAGATTTCCTAAAGAGGTGAAATTACAAGAATTCCATATTATCTTATTTAGTTTCCTAGTTAGAGATAGACAGGAACCAGAAAGCATATGAACTCAAATTTTGGAAACATTGCATTTAATATTTTTTCCATTTTTTTTCTCTACCTATATAAAGTTACAAAGTCATCTGTTCACCCTACCTCCTCCTGCCTTCATGAAACTATGTTAGGATAAATGTTACTGGGGGCCAAACAGGAGTACACAAGTTGTATCTGGCTATCAGATGTGTTTTGTGTATTTCTGTAGTTTAAAAAAACTGTAAATCCATTGTCAACATTGCAGTCAAATTTGGTCAGTGCCTGTTTTCTTAAAAATGAAGAGTTATTGTCATCATGCCTGTAATTTCTGTTGGTCCTATGGGGTGGGAGCTGGGCGTAGTCCTCCCACTCCATCTCCAGGGCCAGGACCTGTAGAATTTGACAGAGTTTTTACACTCTTTATTTTCTCCTTGACGCTGAGAGTGAGTTGCCCTCTGTAATCAAGGTGAGATTGTTTTTCTTACAGTAGCGACAGGGTAAAAGGACAATGTTTTCAGAGCTTGCGTCTTTTCCAGTGTAGAGAAACACACTGAGAAGAGTGCATGTAGTTTCGTAAAAAAGGAGTATATTAATTATAATTCCAAATATTTTCCAAAAATGTTTAAGTTTTAATCAAAATATCTCATTAATGTTCCCTGCTTGATTAACCCTCAAGTTAATGTTCTCAGATGGCCCTTTTAGGAATTTGGGGACAACATAAAACAATACTGAAAAATGTCATCAGAGGCCAGAGGGATGCAAGAAGAACTGAACTTTGTTGTATTTCTTTTTCCTTTTTCATGAACCCTCGACACAGCACTTTCCCTGGCTCTTTGGGTGAATGTTTCTGTTTTAAACCGGGTAATTTTATACTCAGTGATATGAAAGCCCCTGCTTCCAGGACCCGAGTGCTGGTTTTGGTCTTGTGTAACATACATGTGCACATGTCTGTGAGTGTTGGGAGATGTTGAAAGGGGAGCAGGAAGAGTGGGTAGCAGTTGGAGGAACTTGTCCATCCCCCGCTCTTGCTGCAGTTCAGAAATGGTTTATAGCTAATGACACAAACTGAGTTATGTTTCCTTTCTCAAATTCTGTTACTCAAATTCATCATACTTGTCACATTGAGAAGACTGCCCTTTCCATCTTTTATATGCCCCTTGTTACTCTTGCTAAAAAATACTTGATTCACTAAATACTTATTAACTAACATGTAACTGTATATTCATGTTTCAGTTTTTCTTCACATGTAGATTGAACTCTAGATTTGAGTCTAATTTTGTTTGTTTGTTTTTGTTTTTGAGACATGGTCTCACTTTGTAGTTCAGGTTGGTCCTGAGCTCACTAGGTAGCCCAGGCAAGCCTTGAACTCAGCAATCCTCCTGCCTCTGCCTCCTGAGTGCTGGGATTATAGGTGTGAGCCACCATGCCCGGCACTGTGGTGTGTGGTACTGGTTGCTAGAGAGCGTGAATCACCTTGCCTGGTATTGTTGTATGTGGTTACCGGGATCGAACTCAGGACCTTGTGTTTGCTAGGTAGGTGCTAGAACCACTGAGCTAAATCTCTGTCCTCAGGTCTAATTTTTTTTTAATTAAGTAAAAGTTTGGAATTTGTATTAAAATGACTCACAGGAAAAGCCTTGCTTTTAAGGACCAAGGTTTGAGATTTTGGACCAGCTTATTGAGTCTCTTGTTCTGTTTGCAATTAATCTAATAGGTTTAAATTTGTTATTTTACTGCCATAAATTTGATTATTAGTAAGACTATATGTACTCATGGTTTTTGAGACAAAGTCTTACTTTGCATTTCAGGCTCCTTTGAATTCACAGCCATCTTCCTGCCTCAGTTTCCCAGCTATTGAGATTACAATTGAATCCCATTATACCTGGCTATTAGCAAGATTTTTTTTTTTTTTTGAGACAGGGTCTCGCTGTGTAGTTCAGGCTAGCCCTGAGCTCACTATGTAGCCCAGGCAAACCTTGAACTCAACAAACCTCCTGTCTCTGCCTCCTGAGTGCTGGGATTACAGGCATGAGCCAGCATGCCTGGCACTGTGGTGTGCAGTTTTGATTGCTGGTGGGCGTGAGTCACCACCCAGCACTGTATGTGGTTACTAGGGATTGAACTCCAGACCTTGTGCTTGTGAGGCAGGTGCTGGAACCACTGAGCTAAATCTCCAGCCCCAGTAAGATTTTAATATTGTTGATCATGTGACATTCCTCTTGTATTTCTTGTTTAAGTGTTTTTTTTATTATCCCCCTTTTTATTTCTTCAACTCCTTATGTATGTTAATCATTTCTATACTTGGTAAATATTTTATCCAATTTGTCATTATGTTCCTTGGCATCCTTTTCCTTTCTGTATTTTTCCTTTGATCGTGCCAAGCTAACAAGATGAATTGTGTCCGCTTAACATTTGTATTAACTCAGTAGTATAAACAATAAAGAAACTGCTGAATAAGTCAGAGTCACTAGTAGAAGAGATAATCACCCAGCCTTATTTTTTATGTTGACTTCAATACTTTTTCGATCAGTTAAATTCTTTTTTTTTTTTTTTTTAGCTAGGGTTTCACTTTGTAGTTCAGGCTGGTTCTCAGCTCACTATGTAGCCCAGGCAAGCCTCAAACTCAGCAAGCCTTCTGCCTCTGCCTCCTGAGTGCTGGGATGACAGGTGTGAGCCACCATGCCCGGTACTGTGGTATGTGGTATTGATGGCTGGTGAGCGTGAGTCACCACGCCCAGCGTTGTATGTGGTTTCTGGGATCGAACTCAGGACCTTGTGCTTGCGAGGCAGGTGCTGGAACCACTGAGCTAAATCTCTGGCCCCAGTTAAATTCTTTTTTTATTTTTTTGAATTCTTTATTGGTACATTGTATATACAGCTCACAATCATGCACAACATTAGGGAATTTGTACCAGTATATGACACTAGTTAATTCTCATTTTTACCCACATCCCTATCTACCCACAACCCCCCACCCCTTATATACATGCTCTTTCATTTTCTTTCCCAATCATATTTATTCTTTCCCCTCATTATGTTCCCACACCAAATTCCCTTTGGATATTTCCTATTTTACAAAAATGACCTTACATTCTAGAACTCATTTACATCTATAGTTCTCATACCAAAGCAGTTGAATTCTTTCTCATTATTATTTTTATTATTATTTTGAGACAGGGTCTTGCTTTGTAGTTCAGGCTGGCTCTGAGCTCACTATGTAGCCCAGGCAAGCCTTGAACTCAGCAATCCTCCTGTTTCTGCCTCCCAAGTGCTGGGATTACAGGCATGAGCCACCACACCGGGGTCTTTCTCATTATTTTTCACATAAGTTATATAGTATTGATATGAAATAGTAATTGCCTTTTGTCTCTCCCATTTCTCTTTTACTTTTCTTTCTTTTGCCTTCCTACCTCCTCCCTCATTTATTCTCTTTCTCTTTTCTTCTTTGTGGTGCTGAGATCCAACTCAGGACCTTTTGGTTGTCAGGTAGATGAGGTATGTCTGGGTTGCATTCCTGACTCTCCCACCCTCCCTCCCTCCCTCCCTCCCTCCCT
>PVIC010047165.1:0-13983 GCA_004025085.1 Thryonomys swinderianus | reverse complement strand
ACAGTGTGTGTGTGTGTGTGTGTGTGTGTGTGTGTGTGTGTGTGTGTGTGTGAATGACCTTGACCGTGTGTCCTTGCCTGTGTTCTTAGGAAAACAAAAGCAAAGCCTCCAGGGGGTTGTAGAATAGGTCACTTGACAAAGTGCTTTGCAGAGCAACAAAGTCACCTCACAGCACCAAAACCCATGACATCTCTCCAAGAGGGATGGGCATGAAGCTAGTACCCAGGGGGCAGATTCTGCCTTGGATCCAGTGTGTGGAGGCTTAGACTAGCTCACAATGCTAAAGAAGATGGTGATGCCTCTTAGACTGTGCTCTCAAGGCCTCATGCTCTGACCTGATTGCACTTGATGACGAATGCAGCACCTGCCCCCTCCCAGGTGCCAGAGATGGATGGATGGAGGTCACTGCACAGCCCTCACTGGCCCTCTACTCCCCGCACAGAGCCAGAGCCCACAGGCCACAGAGGTCACTGCTGACAACAGCCTAGATTGAGAAAGGAACAAGCTGCCAACAGCATGGTGGTAATAGAGACCTTGGCCCAGCCACAGACAAGGGAGTGGCACACAGAGGCCTTGCTGTCCCTTAAGGTCACATAGCCCTGCAGGGAGTCCTATCCTCAGAGGCTAACATCTGTCTTGAGTGCTTTTCTTGCTAAGAAGGATGGTAGAACACAGGATGGTTCTCTGAGGCTGCCGGACAGGTTGCTGGAGCAGACACTTTCATCTCTCTGCCCATCGACCTGCCATCTCTCAGCGGCATTAAATTCTGCTCCTGCCAGAGAACAAGGGCTGCCTCAGATTCCAGGCAGCTGGGTGTGAAGATGGGGCGGGGCCAGGGGAACCAAGTTGACCTCCCCCCAGGCTCCATGCTTGGGTACAAAGCCTCTGGGTTGGTGGGACTTGATCTGGGGATTTAAGTCGTCACTGCCCATCCCCATATTCTATAGTAGGTGAGATGCAAGTTCATTTCCTGTCTCCCTGTCCCTGCCAGCTGTCTTTCTCCCTCTTCTCCTAAGAGCAGTGATCATCCCTGTCTGTAGTCCTAGCATTGGGAGGCTGAAGCAGGACATTTCAGTTTCCAACAAAGAAGGGCTGGAGAGGTAGCTCAGTGTGAAGGCCCTGGTTTCAATCTCAGTACTGGGTGGGAAGGCAGGTCAGCACCCAGCCCCTGGAATGGGTGGAAAACACATTGCTGTATCTCTTCTTTCTGGACATTTTTTTTCCTCAAGTGCAATTCTGACCCTGATCAGAGCACTGTCCCTCCCTGGGTGAGGAAAACTTACTAAAAATGTGGGGCCCAGGGTTGGTCCCCAGCATGCTGTCCTCTGGCCTCACAGCACATGGGCCAGGCATGAAGCCAGTTTGTTCTATTCACGTGCTTACAGCAGCCTCATAAAGAGGGCATTGATCAGCTATCCCCATCTTATAGATGAGAAAGTCAAGGCTTGGAAAGATAAGAGACATGCAAGGTCACACAGCCAGGTTCCTCTGCTTTCTAAATGTTAGTCCTTACTTAACCACCTGGTTGGTTATACTTCAGGCTGGAAGGAATCCCCTACCCCTGTTTTGCATGCTACTTCTGGGTATGCCTTTAACATTTTCTGAGTTTCAGGAGTTGTCTCTCTCTCTCTCTTTTCATATATTACTTTCAAATTATAATACCCAATAAAATTCTTTATCCATATGTTGACAAGCCCAGAAAGGTCTGGAAACAGAACACCTAGAGTGAGGTAAGGGAGGAGGGAGTGGCCCAGAGTGACAAAGGGTGGCTACTCTGGGGCCTGCAGTATCCACAGCCCAAGTCTCAGAGGCACCTACCCCTCTGCCTGTCTGGCTTTCACAGAGCTCCCAGCCCCCTAGGCCTGCCAAGGAAGGGGCACCCCAGGGCTGAGTTTTGACTCTGCAGCAGTGGACAGCAGCGGAAGGAGGGGCCACTGCTGGAAGTCACCTGGGGGTGGCTGCGAAGCTGAGCATGAGCGTGAGCGTGAGGACAGTGCCCGGTGCTGTTGATAAGGAGACAGAGCCCTTCGGAGCAGGGACACAGCAAAGCCATGGAAACATGGCTGAGGTGTGAGGCTGGCTTAGCTGCTTCCCCCAGGTGGCCGCCTCCCAGGCCTGGCAGGGGGCCCAGCAAGACAAGTCCAACCACTGGCCACCTCACTCTGCCCTCCAGGGGGCCAGCGCTGGGCAGGTGTCAAGTCACCCCAGTCCCCCCTCTCAGGGCTAGGCGGGGTCCACCTTTGGGCCTGATTGTGGAGGGCTGAGGCAAGGGTGCACCCCAAGCTCCTTACCCTGCTCAGCCCCCTGCCCCATCCCTTCCTATAAATATGTGTGGATTATTTACCTTAAGCATTTTGATAAATCATAATAGCAGAGACATCTGCTGTCAAAACTGCAAACTGCATTTGGGGCTCAGCTGGTGGACAACCAGGGCTAGATGCCAGGGGTACTAGGGCTCTGCTGGTCTGAAGAGGATAACACAGACGTCCCCCAACTGTCATCCAAGACTGGGCCTTGAAGGGGACCCAGTTCCCATCCTTTGGGACAGCTTATCACCAGCTGCTGATCACAAAACCTTCCCAAGGAGACCATCCACCCCCCAACTGTGTTCCCTCCTTCCTGCCTCCCTCTGCCATAGAATTAATGCCGCAGTGACAGCGGCTGAGAAGTCCCCCAAGCGGAGATTAACTCCCAGGGCAGGCGGGCGGGGTTGGCCATGGGAAGCTGGGGGTGGGGGAGGCTGACGCACAGGCCTCAAAAGATTAATTGCCCTGCAGCCGGCCTCATCACAAGGGTGCCCGACACTCGGTCCCCACCCCGGGAGGCGTGTGGGGTCCCAGGTCAGCAAGCTGCCCTGCTTCCCTCGGCCCCCACTGTCCTCAGTGGGACTCCAGGGAGGACATGGGGAGCTGGACTGAATTCCTTTCTCATTTTCTCTTCCTTTGCCGGTAGCCCTCAGGGAGCCTGAGGACTGAGCAGCAATCCTGCGGTCTCTCTCCCTCCCCCGGTTCTGGGTTCTGGCTCAGCCTGAGAGGGAAGCGCTGACCCTGGTTTGCCTGCCACCCTCTTGCTGGGCCTGTGGACTGCCATGACTCCACCGGCTGCTGGGTTCCCCAAAGCCTGGGGATGGTGTGGAGGTGGGGAGCGCTGCAGGAGGTCCCTGGTCCTGAAATGTTCATACAGAGGCTCAAAGAGGGGTGCATTGGGCCTAGTGACTGCTATATAACCAGCCCCTCCACCCATGCTGGGGACCCGTGGAGATGGTGGAGAGAGGGGATTCTGGGGGAAAGCAAGTGAGGGTGCTGGTGGATAAAGTGCTGACATCCAGGCCTAGGCAATGGAAAGCTGTCATTCATTTGAAAGCCTTTGAAGGAAGAGCTGGGCATGGTGGCACACGCCTGTAATTCCAGCAATTGCAAGGTTGAGACAGGAGGATTGCTGCAAGTTCAAGCCCATCTTGGGCTACATAGTAAGTTCAAGACCAGCCTGAACTACATAGCAAAACAATTCAAGAAAAAATCAAAAGCAAAGCAAAGTCTTTGAGAGCTTGCAGCAATGGATGGGGTTAGACACAGCAATAAAGCTTCCTAGGTAGACAGACCTAAGGGAGGCTCAGTCTGCCTCACACTGAGTCTGGGCCCAGGACAGCCTCAAGTGCCATCCCCCCATGTCAGCAACATCTCTCCTCAGAAGTAAGGTGCGGTGGAATGTGAAGTCCTTTGTAAAGGGCCTTGTTACTCCAGCCTCATCCCTGTGGTGAGCAAGCGGTGTGCATGGAGGCTTCCTGGAGGAGGTATAAGAGCAGCTGAGTCCTGAGGAACCATGCCACTGTCTGGGCAGGACAGGGGCCCAGTGCTTCCGGGTCAATGAGGAGACCACACCAGAGGGAGCTCAGGACTGACAGAGGTTGGTTTCAAGGTCCAATATGAGTGGGTGTATTTTATGTAGGGGAGGCTGGGAGCCAGTGATGGTGCTTGAACCTTGGCAGCCTTTGAATGGGAATCTGGATTGAAGAGCTTGCCATGGTGTGCATACCTTTAAATGCAGCACTCAGTAGGCTGAGGAAGGAGGATCACCAAGAGTTCAAGGCCAGCCTGTGCTACATAGTGAGTTCAAAGCCAGTTTGAACTACATAGAGAGACCTTGTCTAAAAAAAAAAATAACAGGGGCCGGAGATTTAGCTAAGTGGTTCCAGCGCCTGCCTCGCAAGTGCAAGGCCCGGAGTTCGATCCCAGTTACCACATACAATGCTGGGCATGGTGCTCACACCCACCAGCCATCAATACCACATACCACAGTGCCGTGCGTGGTGGCTCACGCCTGTAATCCCAGCACTCAGGAGGTAGAGACAGGAGGATTGCTGAGTTCAAGGCTTGCCTGGGCTACATAATGAGCTCAGGGCCAGCCTGAACTACAAAGCGAGACCCTGTCTCAAAAAAAAACAGCTCCAGGTATGTGGCGTGTGGCTGTAGTCTCAGCTACTTGGGAGGCTGAGGCCAGGAGTTCTGGGCTGCAGTGCGCATGCCAATCAGGTTTCTTCACTAAATTTGGCATCAATATGGTGACCTCCTGGGAGCAGGGGAACCACTGCCTAAGGTTGCCTAAGGAGGGCTGAACCGGCCCAGGTTGGAAACATCAAAAAAAAAAATAACAGTAGGCCCAGAGATTTAGCTCAGTGGTTCCTTCACCTGCCTAGCAAGCACAAGGTCCTGAGCTTGATCCCTGGTAACCACATACAATACTGGGCGTGGTGATTTATGCCCACCAGCAGTCAGTACCACATACCACAGGGCCGAGTATGGTGGCTCATGCCTGTCATCCCAGCACTCGGGAGGCAGAGGCAGGAGGATTGCTGAGTTTGAGGCTTGTGTGGGCTACATAGTGAGCTCAGGGCCAGGCTGAACTACAAAGTGAGACCCTGTCTCGAAAAAAAATTTAAAAAAGCAAAAACAAGCAAACAAAAACACTGGTGAAGTAGAATTAGTAGAGTCTTGGGCTGGGACACAGAGGATCAGGATTGCATCCAAACCCAGACCTAGCTGGGTTCATGGTCATGTGACCAAAGATATAGCCAGCCCTCATTGTGCCCAGCCTTCCTTTTCAGTGCCACTCAGTGCCTTCCAACATCAGTCATTGTCTTAGTTATTTTCTCACTGGTGAAACAGACTACCTAACACCTACAAGTTTTCACTCAGAGTTTGAATAGGTTGATTGGCTCTAAGGCAGCCTGGCATGGCAGAGAAGAAACAGTCAGTGCCATGGCATGCAGGAAGTGGCAGTCTTCCTTCTGCTTGCCCTTTTTATTCCATTCAGGATATAAGGGGATACAACTACTGGTTGGTGCCACCCACACCTAGGGTGGGTCTTCTCTCTTTAGTAACCATTCCATCACATCTGAAACTATGCTAAACCAATCAGCGGACTAATCTGATATTACACCTGTGATCCAGCCACTCCAAAGCCCCCACCTATGAGTATATGAGGCTTTAGAGGGACATCTAGATCTGAGCCGTAATAATCATCCAAGGTTCCAGAATTTCCCTAGGGGCCCAAGGCTCAGCAGGGGGCTATAATTTGGGGGGTCCTTCATTGTAGTCTTCCCCCATCCCCACACTGGCCCACCTCTCTTCTCCTGTTCCTCCACCCACACCCTGTTTACCCCTGACCTGGTGGCCAGCAGACTCTGCTACTGTCATCTGTTGTCATGGGAACCTTGCATGCTGACCTGGTACAGGCCTGGAGCTCCTAGCAGGGGAAGCTGAAGGTAGCAGGGGGCAGATGCAGGTGTCTATTTCTGCTGGCAGGGCTTTCCTCTTGGGGGAGGGGATGGGAAGGACAGGGTGGGCCAGGGTACAGGGTCAGGCCCTGTCCACCCCTAGTCCCCTAGATCCTGCCCCTTCTCAAGTCTACCCTTTTCAACCCAGCTTCAGGCCAGTGGCAGGAGGGAGGGTGATGGGGACCTTCCCATTTCCCTCACTGTTGATGGGAGCTCAGAGCCCTGAGCTCAGCTCATTCTTGAGGCTAAAAATACCAGGGAGGCAGCGGCAGCAGTTCCCTTGACACCCTGTCCACTGTTCCTCTGCCCCCAGTGCAGACACAGACAGACGCCCCCACACACACAGGCACATGATGTGCGTGTTTGCAACCAGGCCCAGTTTAGGCCAGGCTGTGCCATTTAACATACAGTACTATGGTCTATCCAGATTTCCAAAGCCTCTCTTCTCAGTGACTTTGGAAGACATGGGTTCATTTCCACCTCTGACCTCTATTGCTGTGTTTTCTTGGGGTAGTTCTTTGGCCTCTCTGGGCCTTGATTTCCTTTTTTTTTTTAAGACAGGGTCTCGCTTTGTAGTTCAGGCTGGCCCTGAGCTCACTATGTAGTCCAGGCAAGCCCCAAACTCAGCAATCCTGCTGTCTCTGCCTCCTGAGTGCTGGGATTACAGGTGTGAGCCACCATGCCCAGCACTGTGGTATGTGGTATTGATGGCTGGCGGGTGTGAGTCTCCACGCCCAGCATTGTATGTGGTTACTGGGGATTGAACTCAGGACCTTGCGCTTGCAAGGCAGGTGCCAGAACCACTGAGCTAACCCTCCGGCCCGATTTCCTTTTTTTTTGAGACAGGGTCTCGCTTTGTAGTTCAGGCTGGCCCTGAGCTCACTATGGAGCCCAGGCAAACCTGGAACTCAGCAATCCTCCTGCCTCTGCCTCCCGAGTGCTGGGATTACATGTGTGAGCCACCTCACCCGGTTTGATTTCCCTTTTTGTATAATTAGAGAATTACATGGAAGGGGGGAGTTTCAGGAATAGAGCAGAATGTCAAAGCCCCTGACTGACTCATATCCTTTAATTATCACAACAGTACTGACAGCTCTCTGAGCTGCTTACACACTGGGTCAGTCTCCTTTTTCTAGATGAGCACATTGAGGTTGGAGAAGAAAGGGTGATAAGGGACTCTAATCCAGACACTTGGTTTTCAAGATGGCTGATCCATCCATCCTTCCTTTCTTCCTTCCTTCTCTCTCTCTCTCATTCTTTCTTTCTTTCTCTTTTTTTTTTTTTCTTTTTAAGACAGGGTCTTGCTTTGTAGTTCAGGCTGGCCCTGAGCTCACTATGTAGCCCAGGCAAGCCTCAAACTCACAGCAATCCTCCTGCCTCTGCCTCCTGAGTACTGAGATTACAAATGTGAACTACCATGCCCAGTACTGTGGTGTGTGGTACCGATTGCTGGTGAGTGTGAGTCACCACACCCAGCATTGTGGTACATGGTTACCAGGGATCGAATCTGGGACCTTGCGCTTTCAAACCAGCTGCTGGAACCACTGAGCTAAATACCCTGCCCAAGATGATCCTTTCTTCTAGGGGTTTGGAGATTTAGCTCAAGTGTACCATACCAACCTTGGACATATAAGGGCCGGAGTTCAATCCCCGGTACCGCAAAAAAAAGAAAGAAAAAAAAAGAAAAGGTCCTTTCTTGCCTTGAAGTGGCCATAAGTTTCTGGAGCCAAGGCGATTATTGAGAAGTAGATCTGGGGTCAGGCACAGTGGCGCACGCCTGTGATCACAGCACTTGGGAGGCTGATGTAGGGAGCCAGCCTCTGCTACATAGTAAAACTATCTCAACAAACAAACAAAAAAGCCAGATGTGATGGCATGTGCCTCTAATCCCAGCATTCTCAGAGGCGAGGCAGGAGGATTGCAAGTTGAAGAGCATCTGGGCAACTTAGTGATTTAGTGACAATTTATCTCCAAACAAAAACAAAAATAAAGGGCCGGAGATTTAGCTCAGTGGTTCCAGCGCCTGCCTCACAAGCGCAAGGTCCTGAGTTCAATCCTGGTAACCACGAACAATGCTGAGCGTGGTGACTCAGGCCCACCAGCAATCAATACCACATACCACAGTGCCAGGCATGGTGGCTCATGCCTGTAATCCCAGCACTGAGGAGGCAGAGGCAGGAGTATTGCTGAGTTCCAGGCTTGCTGGGCTACATAGTGAGCTCAGGGTCAGGCTGAACTACAAAGCAAGACCTTGTCTCAAAAAAAAAAAAAATTAATTGAGATACTCCCATAAAGTATCTAGCAGAATGTTATTTCTGGAGGCTGGCATAAAAGAAGCATGCTCTGAAAGAGATGCTATGGGACATTTGCTTATCAATTATTCTAGTGTTGAGAGATGTGTTGGCTGCTGGATCTGGGGTCCTAAGATTCCAGCTGGGTTCCTCTATTCTAAACTGGGGTCCTTCTCCAAAAGAAAAACAATGCCCATTAGTTGTTTGAACATGTTTTCCACCCATAAATGGATGCTTGTAGGTAAAACATTAATAAACTGCATCACGTTGGTGGGGAAAATTAAATGTAAATTAGATAATTAAAAATGAAGCTGATGCCCGCTGCTTGGTGCTATTACTTCTTATTAAAAGTTATGAGAGGTGGTCCTGGGTGGAAGCTGGTTGCAGAGTTTCTAGTGGGGGCGGGTGCTATAAAAGGCTATTACAATTGGGCTTCGTTTTTGGAAGAAAAATGGGCAAATGGGCCAGAATCAGACTTGGGTGTGTTGATACACACCCAAGCTTCTGTCTTTCCCTAGGTCCCTGGGTCAGTGCCTTCCTCATCCAGTGCCTTAATGTCTCTTCATCTGTACAAGAGATAGCAGTGAAACCCACCCCACTGAGCCGAGGTAAGTGTTAGATAAAATAATGTCCAGAGCTAGGGCTGGGGGTTTAGTTCAGTGGCGCTGCACCTGCCTGGCAAGAGCAAGGTCCTGAGTGTGGGAGGCTGAGGCAGGAGGACTGATCAAAATTCAAGGCCAGCCTGGGCAGGGCTGGGGATGTAGCTCAGTAGTGCTGTACCTGCCTGGCAAGTGTAAGGTTCTAAGTTTGATCTCTGGTGCAAAAAAAAAAAAAAAAAAAACAACGTTTAAGGCAGCTTCACAGCAAGTCCCTGTCTCAAAAACCCTAGAGGGCTGGGGATTTAGTTCAATGTTCTGGTGTCTGCCTTGAGAGCGCTAGGTCCCAAATTCAATTTCTGGTAGCCACATACCACAATGCTGGGCATGGTGGCTCACACCTATAATCCTAGCCCCGGGTTGAGGCAGAAGAATTGCTGTGAGTTTGAGGCTTGCCTGGGCTACATAGTGAGCTCAGGGCCAGCCTGAACTACAAAGAGAGACCCTGTCTCAAAACAAAACAAACAAACAAAACCCTTGAAAGCACCCAGCGGGGGTGAGGGTGGCACATAGAAGGTGCTCATTAAATAACCATGACTTATCAACATACCAAACCGAGGCCCTCTAACTAGAATGTTCTGAGCTGAGCACTATACAGACATGAGCTTCTATATAGGTCGCCTCTGTGAGCATGTGAGGTGGATACTCTCACCTCATTTCTGGAGGACAGGGATCACAAGCCTTGGGAAAGGGGAATAAGGGTACAAGGTCACATGCCTACAAGGTGGGTGGCATTGTTTTCTTATTCAAGAGGAGGAGCTCTGGGGACAGCAGTGCCATATAGTACTGTACTCCCCAACCTGAAGGGCTTCTTGGACCCCTTCCTTTTTTCTGCACCTGCCCGGTACTCCAGTCCCTTGCCAGCCCCCTGGGCTGGGTCTGGCCCCTCCCCAGCCCCCAGGTGACTCATTCCTGAGCGAAGGAGACAGGCCCAGGAAGGAGGTCCCGAAGGAGTGTTCTAAACAGAGCATGGCCAGCAAAGAGCCAGGTCTCTATGTGTGGGGAGCCTGTGTCTGAGTACTCCCCAGGAGGTGCGATGTGGTTTAGTATTCAGAGGCTGAGCGAATGGAGGATGGGCCAGGCAGGTAGCAGGGCCGGCAGGGGCACAGGAGGCGAGGCTGAGAAGCCGCGCCGGGATGTGGTGGGCTGCGGAGGGCGCACCGAGGGGGTGGGAGCGCGGAGCGGGTGAGTCACCGTTTCTGGGCCAGGCAGGCGGCGGCTGCGGAGCGGGGGGCGCATTCCTGGCTGGCAGGGAGGCCGGCACTAATGTCTTTCCCACATGGCCCCGAATTCCCGCTCGGCACGATCACACCGGCAAGACGCTCCCGCGGCCACCCCCGCTCCAGCTGCCTCCTTCCCACAGAGCGGGAGGAGAGGGAGGGAGAGAGCGGGTCGGCGCAACTGGGCCCTCGGGGCGACCCGGGGCTTCACACGCCCGGCCTGCGGCCGCGGCCCCGCCTGGGAGGCCAGAGGAAGGGGGCTGGGGGGCAGTGGGACCCTTGGCCTCATCTTCATCCACCCCTACCCAGTTTGACCAGCGGCGGGGTCCCCAGCAACTCGGCCTCCCGGGTCCTGCTCTGTCGGCTTCCTGGCCTTCGAGACCTCTGGGCCCGGATTGGGGCGGGGACATTGAAATCCGCAGTGCATCCGCATCCGGTGGGGCCTGGGGACAGCGGTTCCCGGAAGAGGCTACACCCAGTCCCTCATTCCATGGGGTGGAGGACGGCCTTTGCGGAGGCCAAAGGAACTCAGTGTGGAGCTCTCCCACGCAGCAGTCCTTGTTCTGGGCTAGTCCCCTAGGGGGAAACTGAGGCTGCGAGGGCGGCCCACCCAAACTCCCTGTCTGCTGGCGGATGTCCCTCCAGCTGGGCTCAGAGGCTCTAATGAGAGTTAAATGTAGGGTGTGAATGACCTCGGAGAGGAGGCTGGGACCACCTCCAGATGTGGAGGTTGGGCTGGAGGTCTGGCCAGATTGCTTAGCCTTTTCTCCACTCACCTGCACCTCCTTCTTCACCGCAGGCAGGGTGATGCTGTCACCTGGCCTAGTCTTCCCCAAGTGGCTAGCTGCTCCGCGCGTGGTGGCAACCCCTGTAATCCCAGCATTTAAGAGGGTGAGGCAGAAGGATCAATGCAATGCAGCCTGGGCTACAAAATGAGCAAGATCAGGCCTGGGGTTTTAGCTCAGTGGTGCAGGGTGTCTACTTGGCAAGTGTGAGGTCCTGAGTTCAGCCCCTGGTACTGCAAAAAAAAAAAAAAAAAAAAAAAGAGCAAGACCAGCCTGGACTGCATAGCAAGACTCTGTGCCAAAATCTCAAACAAAACAAAACAAAAAAATAAAAATAAAAAAACAAATCAGCTGCTCTAGGGATGTGGGCTGTTGGGACTACAGGAGGACTCCAGGTCTCAGGATGGAGTCCTGAGTACTCTAAGGACCTGGACACAAGAGAGCTAATGGCCATGAGCCCTGGGGTATAGTGGGACATATGTCTCAGAATGGGGGCTGGGCAAAGGGCCCAGGCCACCCTGAAGATTCCTCTATCCCAGACCACCTGTCTGGCCTTACACAGGCCACCAGGCTCTGACCACACAGAGTGCCTGTCCCACCCCCAACTCCCACCCTGTCTGAGCTCCAGCCAGCGCATAGACTCTGGTCTGCAGGCCTAATGACACAACAGCCAGTGTGTGCACAAACACACACACACACATGCTTGCATGTGTTCTGTGACTGGGCCTGTTATATGCTGCTGTGTGCATTTGGGCCTTGCATGTGTTTATGTGTGACAGAGACTGGCTGCCCCTGAGTGGGTCTCAGTGTTGTGGGGCCTGAGTGGGAATATGTTTCTGCAGTCTATAACCACTTGCTCCTCTGTGTCAAAGTGTGTATTTCTTTTGTGACTGTGTTGCCCTTGCCCCATCCACTGGGTCCCTGGCTCCTCCTTGAGCACCTCACTGTCGCTGTCATTAGGATTGGTGACAGTGAGTCTCAGAGAGGGGCATAGGGAGATGAAGTGTTGCTCTTCTGCCTGTTCTCCGGAATGGAATGACCTGGCTGGGTGGGCAACGCCAGGGGGTGGGCGTGGGCAGACTAGAGAGAAAGGGGAGGACAGGGCTCTGCTCAGCAGTCCCCTCCCTGCTCCCTCTGCTCCCAGCCCTGCGCCTCCTGGCAAGAGCTTATTTGCATGGTATTTACATTTCATTTGCATCGTGTTCAATTAAAAACCTGACCAGCTCCCGCCTGCCTGGCGCTGCCTGCCCAGCCTGGTGAAAATGTTGGTTGGGCACTGCCGCCCTCCTACCCCCCCCCCACTGACCCATGTGGAAGGGGGTCCTCCTTTCAGTGAGATCATCCAAGTCACCCAATCTAGGAATGACAGGGTTGAAGGAGAAACTGAGGTACAGAAAGGCCTACCTTGAACTCCAGGCTAAGGGCCAGGCTCAGAAATAGCTAAATAATATTAGTAATAGTCTCCCCTGTATGAAAAGTTGCTGTGCCAGGAGTTGTCTCACCGGAACATTACTACTCTTTGAGATCAGGATTTCCTCCCATTAGCCCCATTTTACAGATGAGAAAACCAAGACTGGAGAGAGCAAGCCCAAATCCACCCAGCCAACTCACAACACTGACATCTCTGTCAGTGTGACTTCCAAGTTTCTTCAACTTGGAGGCTGACCCAACTCCTGAACCTTCTCTTTATTTATTTGTTTGTTTTGTTGCCCAGGCTGATCTCAAACTCCTATGCTCAAGTAATAACCTCCTGCTTCAGCCTCCCCAGAAGCTGGGACTACAGACATGTTGCATTATGTCTGTTCTCTTGTTTCCTAAGATTGAAAGATATTTCTGTTTCCAAGTAGACAGTGGAAAGCTGTCCTTGTGGAATTCCTTCCTAGCACCTACCTAGGGTTTTTTCCTGTTAGAATACTGCCTTTCTTGGGTTTCCCAAGATGGTTACTTGGTCAAAGGCAAATAAATGACACAAGCTGTAGGCAAAACAGCTGAGTTGGGGGTGAAGGGTGGTGGATAAAGAGAAAATCAGGTAGGCCCAAGGAGTCATCCAAGTCACACAGCCAGCTTGGGGAACCAAGCTTGAGGAGAAAACTAAAGACACTTTTGTCCTGAGTCAAAAGCCTTCCTGAATCCCCTCTCAGCTAGTGGGGCCACTGGGTGTCATTTACACAGTGGGAATGCTGAGAAGTGGGGAGAGTAGGGCTCCTCAGGTTGCTTATTGAGGGGGTTAACCAAGGCACAGAATCCAGGCCCAGGACTACAGCACCTTATGTTGACAGGTACCCATTACATCCCAGTCACCCCGTGGACTACTTTTCCCATCTTCCACCAGCCTTGTGGCAAACCAGCTGGCCAATCAGCAGACTCTCCTCCTTCTTGACTACTCTGACTGGCTCAGAGATGAATGAACTGGACCTGACCAATAAGGTTGAATGCCAAGGCATTGGCTGGAATTATTGGGAAGAAGGCTGAGTTTGACCTTGTATCCTGGCCTTTTAGAGAAACCCTCTTTCCAGGACAGCTACTCATGAAACCAGCAAAGAAAAATTGATCTTGTACTCAAAGCCAAATACTCTTGAGCGTTGGAATGAACCAGTAGGTTCTAATTTTGCTTAAGCTTCCACATTTGCTTGAGCTAGTGTGTGCTAGGTTTTTGTCACTTGCAGTCTGATAAATGGTTGTATCCCTACAACCATTGTGTTAATTTTCCTTTTCTTCATCTTTTAGCCCCAAAGGAGACTAATGGCCTGAGCTTGGTTACCTCCTAAAGAGAGAAGTGTTGCAGCATAATGGTGAGAAGTTTGGCCTGGGCATCAAGCTGCCCCAGTACAAATTCTGGCCTGTTCATGTGATTTTTTAACTAGCCCCTGGTCCTTTGAGTTTTCCATAATTTAAAATAGAGATGTTTAGGGCCTGATAGCTGATTGGTTCCAGCGCCTGCCTAGCAAATGCAAGGTCCCAAATTCAGTCCTGGTAACCACATACAATACTGGGCATGGTGATTCATGCCCACCAGCAATCAGTAGCACACACTACAATGCTGGGGAGGGTGGCTTACGCCTGTAATCCCAGCACTCAGGAGGCGGAGGCAGGAGGATTGCTTGCTTGGGGTACATAGTGAGCTCAGGGCCAGGCTGAACTACAAAAACGAAACCCTGCCTGGAAAAAAATAAATAAATAAAAGTTAAAAGGGTTGAGGATCTCAAAATTTAAAAAGGGCTAAAAAAAAAATGTTAAAAAGGGTTGAGGAGGGCC
>PVIC010047164.1:0-13978 GCA_004025085.1 Thryonomys swinderianus | reverse complement strand
AGAAGAGCCCTGGTCCTGATGGCTTCACTGCTGAATTCTACAAAACTTTTAAAGAAGAGTTAATACCAGTACTTCTCAATCTCTTTAATGAAATCAAAAGGGAAGCAGTACTCCCCAAATCATTCCTTGAAGCAACCATCACCTTGATTCCAAAGGCAGGGAAAGATCCCACCAAAAAAGAAAACTACAGGCCAATCTCGCTAATGAACATTGACGCAAAAAATCCTCAATAAGGTACTTGCAAACAGAATACAGAGAGTTATTAAGAAAATCATACACCCTGATCAAGTCGGATTTATCCCAGGGATGCAAAGCTGGTTTAACATACGTAAATCAATCAATATAATACACTATATTAACAGACTCAAGGACAAAAAACCAAATGATTATCTCAATAGATGCATGAAAAGCATTTGACAAAATGCAACACCCATTTATGATCAAAACCCTACAGAGAATTGGAATCGCTGGACTTTATCTCAATTTAATACAAGCTATTTATGAGAAACCAACAGCCAGCATCATACTCAATGGGCAAAAAATGAAACCTTTTACACTAAGGTCAGGAACAAGGCCAGGATGCCCGCTGTCACCACTCTTGTTCAATATAGTACTGGAAACATTAGCCATAGCAATCAGGCAGGACAAAGATATAAAAGGAATAAAGATAGGAAAGGAAGAAGTTAAATTGTCATTATTTGCTGATGATATGATACTCGATCTTGAAGATCCTAAAAACTCAACCAAGAGACTGCTAGACTTAATTACCAAATTTGGTAGTGTTCCCTGATACAGGGTAAATGCTCAAAAATCAACAGCCTTTGTCTACACAAACAACAGACTCACTGAAAGAGATATTGGGAAGGCAATCCCTTCCACAGTAGCACTCAGAGAAATGAAATATCTAGGAATCAACCTAACAAAGGAAGTGAAAGACTTCTACTCTGAAAACTATAGGACTCTGAAAACTGAGATAGAAAAGGAAACCAGAAAGTGGAAAGATATCCTTTGTTCCTGGGTCGGGAGAACCAACATCGTCAAAATGGCTATACTCCCACAGCTACTATATAGATTTAATACAATTCCAATTGAAATTCCAACGGTATACTTCACAGAGCTAGAGAAAATAATACAAAAATTCATCTGGAACCACAAGAAACCTAGAATAGCAAAAGCAATTCTAAGCAACCACAGCATGGCAGGGGGTATTACAATTCCCAATTTAAAACTCTACTATAAAGTTGCCGTGATAAAAACTGCATGGTACTGGCAAAGTAACAGACCTGAGGACCAGTGGAATAGATTAGAAGACCCAGAAACAACTCCAGATACACTAAGCCACCTTATCTTTGACAAAGGAGTCAAACATCCCCAATGGAAGAAAGACAGCCTCTTTAACAAACATTGTTGGAAAAACTGTGCTCTAGCCTTCCAAAAGGTAAAGCTAGACCTATCTCTTTCACCATGCACAAAATTAAACTCACAGTGGATACGAGACTTACACATTAAAACAGAAACAATAAGCCTGCTGGTAAACAGGCTTGGTAAAACTCTTGGAGACATTGGCTTAGGCAGAGACTTTATGAATAAAACCTCCCTAGCACAAGAACTAGCATAAAGAATCAACAAATGGGATCTCATCCTACTGAAAAGCTTCTGCACAGCCAAAGAAGTCGCTGGCACTGCTAGAAGACAACCAACAACATGGGAAAAAATCTTTACTATCTGTGTGTCAGTCAAAGGGCTATTATTGACAATATATAAAAAACTCGAACAAATCAGCTTCCCCAAGTTTTAAGACCCAATTCACAAATGGGCACCTGAAATGAACAGACACTTCTCAGAGGCAGAAATCAAAGCAGCCAAGAAACATATGAAGAAATGCTCAACATCACTCGTCATTCAAGAGATGCAAATGAAAACAACATTGAGATTCCACCTCAGTCCACAAAGAATGGCTGCGATCACAAAGTCAACTAACGATAAATGCTGGGGTGGCTGTGGGGAGAAAGGAACCCTTCTCCACTGTTGGTGGAATTGCAAACTTGTGCAACCATTGTGGAGATCTGTGTGGAGATTTCTCAGAAAACTAGGACTACGGGTCCCATTTGACCCTGCTGTACCCCTGCTAGGAATATACCCAAAAGAACTTAAAAACTCACATTGGAAAGACAGATGTACACCCTTGTTCATAGCAGCTCAGTTCGTGATAGCTCAATCTTGGAAACAACCCAAATGTCCATCAACTGGAGAGTGGATAAAGAAGATGTGTTTTTATTTCTAAATTGGAGTATTACTCTGCCATAAAGAATGACAAGATTGATCCATTTAGGTGCAAATGGAGACATCTGGAGGATATACTAATAAGTGAAATCAACAGATCACAGATAGACAATTTCCGGATATTCTCTTTGGCATGAACACCTGTAGATGCAAATGAGTTCTAGAAAGTAGGACAGCTTTTATAGAGTGGAATATTTCTATAGAAAACTTGGTGTGTGAATGTGATGAGGGGAAGGAATAAATATGATACAGTAAGAAAATAAAAGAGCATCTATAAAATGGGGAGGAGGGGGGAGTGGGTAGGGATATGGGTAAAAATGAGAAGTAACTTGTGGCATATACTGGTACAAATTTCCCAATGTTATATGTGATTTTGAGATGTATATAAATTGTACCAATAAAATATTCAATAAAACAAATAAGCCAACTAATATATATGGACTGTGTAGTTTAGAATGTAGAAAGTAAAATGTATGTGTTGCAGACTGTAGATGGAAGAAAATAAACTTGAGCAATATACAGTTTAAAATATAGAATGTATAAAGTATGAAATGTAGCATGTAGGATATAAAAAGGAAAATATTTGGAATGCAAAATGTGACATGTAGAAAGTACAATGTATGGCATGTAGAGTGTTGAATAGAACGTAAAATGTGTTGAACTTAGTGTAAAAGAGAAGGAAAATGTATGAAATGTAGCTGTAGAATGTGGAAATTAATATGTGTGGAACTTAGAAGGTAGATTGGGAAAGTTACACTCGTGGAATACAGAGTTTAGAAGAAAAAAAATAAGAAGAAAATAAAATGTATGGAATCTAGACTGTGGCGAGTAGAAATTAAAATGTATATAATGTACAAATGAGAAAGTAGAAATTTAATTGAGGTTGTCCACTGTATTAAAAATATATATGGAATGCAGAGCCTGGAATGTGGAATGTACAATGTATGAAATTAGAGTGTAGAATATAAACTGTAAACTTATGGGAGGTAGAGTGTTGAATGTGAAAAGTAAAATGCATGAAATATAGAATGTAAAAGTATGGAATGTAGGGAATGTGGAAAGTGAAATGTATGGAACATAGATTGTAGAATGGAGAGAATAAAATATGTGCAATAAATGCTTTAAAATCAAGACATTACAAAGGAAGGACTGCAGAATGTACAAAGTAGTATGTTTGGGTTATAGCAAGTAAAAAGTACACAGTAAAATGTGTGGACCTACAGTGTAGAATAAAGAAAGAAAATTCGTATAATATAGAGTTTAGAATGTACAGAATATAATGTGCAGAATGTGGAGTGTGAACAATAGAACATAAACATATGTAATGTAAGTCTTTACAGTAGAATGTTTAATATACAGAATAGAGAGCACAGAAAGTAGAAGGAAAAAAGAATGTATGGAAGGTAGAGAGTAGAAGGTAGTAAGTAGAGTCTCTGCAATGCAGAGTGCAGTATGTAGAAAGTCAAATATATGGAACATCGGGGGTAGAATGAGTAAAGTACAAAGAGTGGCAGGTAGAATGTAGAATGGAATGTGGAGTGTTTAGAAAGTAAAATATATGGAATCCAGTATGTAGAAGAATAATGTATAGAATATAGAGTGTAGAATGCATAAAGGAAAATGAATGGACTGTAGAGTGTAGAATGTGTATACTGTACATATGGAATGTGTAGTATAAAGTGGAGAAGGTGAAATGAATATAATGTAGAGTAATGTAATGTGGAGCATAGAAGTTGAAATATATTGAATGTAGGGTGGCAAATATAGAAAGAAACTTGTGGAATGTAGAGGCAAGTATAGTTAAAGTAAAATATAAGTAATGTAGACTTTAGAATTTAGAATATAAAATGCAATCTACAAAATGTATGTAGGAAAACTTCTAGTATGTAGAATTTAGAGTGCAAGAAGTAAAATATATGGAACTTAGAGTTTAGAATACAGAAAGTAAAAGGTATGGAATGTAGAGTTTAGAATGTAGAAAGTCAAATATATGGAATGCAGAGTGTAGAATGTATGAAGTAAAATGGCTGGAACATAGAATGTAGACTTTAACAGTAAAATTTATGGAATGTAGAGCATAGAATGAAAAAGTAAAGGGCAATGTGTGGAATTTAGATTCCAGAATATTTAAAGAAAACTCTATAGAATATAAAATGTGAAAAATATAAAGTATGATGTATTAAATGTAGAATGTAGAAAATAAAATGTGTTGAATGTATAAAGTAGAATATAGAAAGTGAAAGATACAGAATGCAAAGTGTAGAAAATCAAAGGAAACATACCTTATTCAGAAAGTAACCCATAGAATGAAAATAATGGGTTGGAAAAAAATCCTGCCTGCCACAGGGAAAAACAAATCAAGCAGGTGTAACTATTTTGTTTGCAGATAAAATAGATTTCAAACCCAAAATGATTAAGAGAGATAAAGAAGGTCACTATATTCTCCTACAGAGAACTATCAAAGAGAAGAAAATAACAATAATAAATATATATGCACCAGATCCGCTTCCAGCGCACTGAGGGCCGCCCATTGGCCCACTGTACCCTGGGAGTGTTGCGGACTTGGCTACCGGGCACAATCTGTCTCTAGCGGACTGAGAGCCACCCACCAGCCCACTGCATCCTGGAGCGGCACGGACTTGTCTACCAGGCTCCATCCATTTCCAGCAGACTGAGGGCCGCACACCGGCCCACTGTACCCCAGGAGTGGCATGGACTCAGCTAACAGGCGCCATCCATTTCCTGCTGACTGAGGGCTACCGACTGGCCCACTGAAAACTGGAGTGGCACGGACATGGCTACCAGGCGCCATTCGTTTCCAGTGGACTGAGGGAAGCCCACCAGCCCACTGTATCCCTAAGCAGCAAGGATTCTGCTACTGGGTGCCATCCATTTCAGGCAGACTGAGGGCCGCCCACTGGCCCATTGAATCCCAGAGCAGTGCAGACTCAGCTACCGGGTGCCATCCATTTTCAGCAGAATGAGGGCCGCCCAATGGCCCACTGTAACCTAGAGCGGCATGGACTCAGCTACCGGGAGCCATCCATTTCCAGCAGTGGTGGACTGAGGGCGGCCCACCAGCCTCTGCACCCCGGAGTGGTGTGGACTTGGCCCCACTGGGCGTCATTCCGATTGCGGAGGTGGCGGAGGATTGAAGCCTGCAGCCAGCCCACTGCACCCCAGAGCTGTGCAATGAGGAGTCAGGTACGGACCTTGGGTGCCATTGCCACCATAGAGGGTTGAGGGCCTCTGCCCAGGACCAACCACACCCTGGAGCTGCATTGTGAGGACCGAGGTCTTAGAGGAGCAGGAGCCATCTCCTGCATCCCTCCACAGGAGGTGTGCTCCTAAAGCCACACTGAGAGACCAGGCAAGATTTTAAAAAGGGGGAATCTAGCTTTCATTTTGCCATCTACACCTAGATCCTTCTATCCACCTCTTGTCCCCACGCCCCCTCCTATCTTCCAGTCAGAAGCAATACCCAGAAGCAAAAGATTCTTAGGCTGCCCTGTTGCTTCTTGTGTACTATTATAAGAAGGTGTGCAAAGTCTCTAATGGTCTTAGAGCATACTGTTTGTATAGTTGTACATATGTCCTTTTATCCTCTATTACCCGCTGTCATATATGAGGTTGTAGGATATAGGTAATCTTCATAAATCTGCTAACCCTATTTCATTCTCCTCCTGTCTCCCTACCTCTCTGGTTCCCCAGTGACCTCTTATACCCAAAGGGTTCAGGGAGTACATTTACGATCTATATGTTATATACACAATGCTGATTAATTCTAAATTCTGGCATATGGACATAGAGGTAACTCATAGCTCAAAGTCTTCAGAATAGAATTTAACAAAACTTTTTATCTTATATACTGTGTTTAATACTGATATTGGCATTTATTGTATTATGGTAACAAACATGATGTGATTGTTCTGCTCAAATACCTCCCATGATGTGGCAGAACTGAGAACTCTCAAGGGTCATTACAGATTCAAGGAAGACTTCCCCAGGAAAGTGCCACATCCAAAGGGCCCCAGATAATAGAAAGAGAACTGCAAAAAACGATGCCCTCTCATCAGGCAAAGAAGAGCATTAATAACAACGAAAGAGTAGAAATGAGAAAATGCACAAAAAACCAGACACAAAGATCACCACCCCAGGGAAATTCAGAGAAAAGGAAATTGGGCAAACTGAAATTCAAACACCAGGACTCTTGGAGATGGTAAGTAAAGTGGATCTAGTAAAATGGAAATCAGAATTCATCTCTGAGATCAAAACAGGGATACTGTCCACAATGAAAGACATCATTCAAGAAGAGATCAGCGAGATGATATAAAACAAGATAGCAGAAGCAATGGAACTTTTAAACAGCTTCAAGCAGAGCTCCAGGGAATGATGAAGGAGAACAAAAGCTTGCAAAGTATGATGAATGAAGCAGAGAACCAAATCTTATACCTAGAGGACAGAATAGCAGCCAATGAACAGGAAAGGTACAATTTGTGGAAAAGAGCGAGGGACCATGAGAAATTATTTCAGCAGCTTCTAGAGGACTCAAAGAAAAATAATATAAGACTGATTGGGATTCTGTTCCTGGAGGCAGAAGTGATGGACGCAGACTGAGGCCTGCACACCGGCCTGCTCCACCCCAAGTGACACAGATGACTCGGCTGCTCTGGATGCCATTCCATCCCTGGCAGCAGCAGTGGGCTGAGACCTGCACACTGGCCCACTCCACCCTGAGTGGCACAGATGACTCTGCTGCTCTGTGCACCATTCCATCCCTGGCAGCAGCAGCAGTGGAGGCGGACTGAGACCTACAGACTGGCCCGCTCCACCCCAAGTGGCACAGATGACTCAGCTGCTCTGGGCGCCATTCCATCCCTGGCAGTGGCAGCGGTGGCAGTGGACTGAGGCCTGCACACTAGCCCGCTCCACCCTGAGCAGCACAGATGACTCAGCATCTCTGGGTGCCATTCTGTCCCTGGCAGTGGCAGCGTACTGAGGCCTGCACACCGGCCTGCTCCACCCTGAGTAGCACAGATGACTCGGCTGCTCTGGGCACCATTCCACTCCTGGAGGGGTGGCGCACTGAGGCCTTCACACCAGCCCATTCCACCCAGGAGCCAGTCAGTGAGGAGTCAGGTATGGACCCCAGGAGCCATCACCACTACAGAGGATTGAGGCCCACTGGCCAGCCCCAGCCCCATCCCGGAGCTGCGTTGTGAGGACCCAGGTCTAAGAGGAGGCCAGGCCATTTCCTGCATCCCTCCACACTGCAGCCATGCTGAGAGACCAGGCAAGTTAAAAAGGTGGGGGGGGGAGGGAATCTAGCTTATATTTTGCCATCTACTCCTAGATCCTTCTACTCACCTCTTGACCCCACACCCTCTCCTATTTTCTTGTCAGAAGCAATACCCAGAAGTAAAAGACACTTAGGCTGCACTATTTCTTCTCCTATACTACTATAAGAAGGTGTACAAAGTCTCCAACAGCCTTACAGCATACAGTTGGTACTGTTTATATACGCCCTTTTATCCTCGATTACCCATTGGCATATATGAGGTTATGGTGTATAGATGATCTTATAAATCTGCTAACCCTACTTCACTTTCCTTCGGGCCCCTACCTCCCTGATTCCCCAGTGACCTCTAATTGCCAAAGGGTATGGCAGGTGCATTTATGATCTACATGTTGTATACACATTGCTGATTAATTCTAAATTTTGGCATAGGGATAGAGGTAACTCATAAGCTCAAAGTCTCCAGAATAGGATTTAACAAAACTTTTCATTTTATTTACTGTGTTAAATACTGATATTGGTATTGGTTGTATTATGGAAACAAACATGATGTGATTGCTCTGCTCAAATACCTCCTGTGATGTGTCAGAACTGACAACTTTCAAGAGTCATTATACATTCTAGGAGAACACTCCAGGAAGGTGCCATATCCAAAGAGCCCCAGATAATAGAAAGAAAGAGACCTGCAACAAACATTGCCCTGTCATCAGGCAAAGAATAGCATTAGTAACAACAAAAGAGTAGAAATGAGAAAATACACAATTAAAAAAAAAAAACAGACACAAAGATCACCACTACAGGGAAATTCAGAGAAAAGAGAAATACAGCAAACTGAAACTTAAGAACCAGGACTCGGGCTGGAGGGTTAGCTCAGAGGTTCCGGCGCCTGCCTCGCAAGTGCAAGGTCCTGAGTTTCATCCCTGGTAACCACATATAATGCTGGGCGTGGAGACACGCCCACCAACAATCAACACCGCATACTACAATGCCAGACATGGTGGCTCACGCCTGTAATCCCAGCAATCGGGTGTCAGGGACAGGAGGATTGCTGAGTTCATGGCAGCTTGCCTGGGCACCATAGTGAGCTCAGGGCCAGCCTGAACTATAAAGTGAGACCCTATCTCAAAAAGGAAAAAAAAAAATAAAGAACCAGGACTCTTGGAGATGGTAACTAAAGCAGATCTAGTAAAATGGAAATCAGAACTCATCTATGAGATCAAAACAAGAATACTATCTACAGTGAAAGACATCATTAAAGAAGGGATTGCCGAGATGTTAGAATCCAAGATAGCAGAAGCAATGGAACTTTTAAACAGTTTCAAGCAGAGCTCCAGGGAATGATGGAGAACAAAAGCTTGTGAAGTAGGATGAATGAAGCACAGAACCAAATCGTAGACCTACAGGACAGCATAGAAGCCAATGAGCAGGAAAGATATAATCTATGGAAAAGAGCAAGGGACCATGAGAAATCAATTCAACAGCTTCTAGATGACTCAAAGAAAAATAATATAAGACTGATTGGAGTCACTGAAGAAGCAGGAGACAGTGTAAAAGACATAAAAAAGTTATTGACAGAGATAACAACAGAAAACAAAGGAAAAGAAATAGACATACAGATAAATGAGGCCTATCAGAATCCAAAACGCTGTGACATAAAAATATCTACACTTAGACATATAATTATCAAGTTTTCGGATGCACAACAAAAGAATGAAATACTAAAAGCAGTGAGAGAAAGGAAGAAAATCACCTACAAAGGGAAGCCCATTGGGATCACAGCAGACTTCTGAACACAAACACTCAACGCAAGGAGAGCCTGGAGGAAAGTATTTCAAGCACTGCAGGAAAACAACCTCAACCTAGGCTGTTGTACCCTGCAAAACTATCTTTCAGGAAAGACCAGGAAATAAGATACTTCCATGACAAAGAGCACTTGAAAAATTTCACAAATACGATACCTACACTCCAAAACATTCTAAAACATTCTTGGAAAAAAACACAGAAAATTCCATAAAAACAGGACCCAGGAGAGTGAATTCATTGGGACAAACAAGAAACTAAATAGAGAAGGGGAAAAACAAGAAAGGGAAAAAAAATCAAGAACAGGGAAACTTGCCATATCTGAATGTGTCCATATCAGTCATACGTATTAATGTCAATGGCCTCAATGGGCCAATTAAAAGTCACAGACTAGCAGATTGGATCAAGAAGCAAGATTCTACAATTTGGTTCATACAGGAAACAGACCTAATTCAGAAGGAAGCCCATAGACTGAAAATAAAAGGTTGGATAACAATCCTTCATGTCACAGGAAACTGCAAAAAAGCAGGAGTGGCTATCTTGTTTGCAGATAGAATAGATTTCAAACCCAAACTGATTAAAAGAGATAAAGAAGGTCACTATATTCTCATACAGGGAACTATCCAAGAAAAAGAAATAACAATCATAAATATTTATGCACTGAACTCTAATGCACCCAACTATGTAAAAAAACATTATTGGACATGAAAAGCCAGTTAACCACTAATACAATAGTAGTGGGGGACATCAATACTCCACTGTCACAAATTGAAAGATCAACTGGAAAAAGAATCAATAAGGAAATACTTGAGCTAAATCAAACTTTTGAGCAAATGGACTTATTATATGTCTACCGAATTTTTCACCCTACAAATCAAGAATATACCTTCTTCTCAGCTGCTCATGGATCATTCTCCTAAATAGATCACGTTCTAGTCCATAAAAAAGCTTACATAAATGCAAAGGAATCGAAGTTATCCCCTGCATACTATCAGATCATAGTGCCTTGAAACTGGAGCTGAATAGCAGAAGAAATTCCAAGATCTTCACAAACACATGGAAATTGAACAACACTCTGTTAACCAACCAAGGGGCCACAAAAGAAATTAAAGAAGAAATTAAACAGTTTCTACAACTAAACGACAACCCCAGCACAACATACAGGAATTTATGGGACACAATGAAAGCAGTTTTGTGAGGGAAATTCATAGTAGTGAATGTATACACTTGAAAAATAGAGCAAACCAAAATAAATAATCTAATGATGAACCTCAGACCATTAGAAAAAGAGGAGCAAAACAAACCCAAAGCACATACTAGAGAGGAAATTATAAGGATCAGAGCACAAATCAATGCAATGAAGACAAAGAGAACAATACAAAGAATCAATGTATCAAAGAGTTGGTTCTTTGAAAGGATAAATAAGATTGACAGACCCTTAGTCAAACTTCTCAAACAAAGGAAGGAAAAGGCTCAAATCCATACTATAAGGAAGGAAAATAGGGAAATCAGTACAGACCCAGAGGAAGTCCAAAGAATAATAAACACACATTTTGAAAATGTATACTCCAAGAAGATGGAAAATCTAGAAGAAATGGATAGATTCCTAGACACATATGAACTTCCAATACTCAATAAAGAGGATATAAAAATGTTAAACTACCCGATGTCAATCTGGGAAATTGAAAATGTAATAGAAAAAACCTACCAACAAAGAAAAGCCCTGTTCCTGACGGCTTCACTACTGAATTCTACAAAACTTTTAAAAAAGAGTTAATTCCAGTACTTCTCAATCTCTTTAAAGAAATTGAAAGTGTAGCACTACCTACCAAAGCATGCTTTGGAGCAACCATCACCTTGATTCCAAAGGCAGGGAAAGATCACACCGAAAAAGAAAACCACAGGCCAATCTGGCTAATGAACACTGATAAAAAATATCTGCAGTAAAATACTGGCAAGCAGAATACAGAGTTATCAAGAAAATCATACACCCTGATCAAATCAGACTTATCCCAGAGATTCAAGGCTGCTTCAACATACGTGAATCAATCAATATAATATACTATATTAACAGACTCAAGGACAAAAACCATATGATTATCTCAATAGATGCAGAAAAACATTAGACAAAATCCAACACCCATTTATGATCAAAACCCTACAGAGAATTGGAATCGATGGACTTTATCTCAATTTAATACAAGCTATTTATGAGTAACCAACAGCCAGCATCATACTTAATGGGCAAAAACTAAAACCTTATACACTAAGGTTAGGAATGAGACAAGGATGCACGGTGTCACCACTCTTGTTTGATAGATTACTGGAAACATTAGCCATAGAAATCAGACAGGACAAAGATGTAAAAGGAACAAAGGTAGGAAAGGAAGAAGTTAAACTGTCATTATATGCTGATGATATGACATTCTATCTAGAGGATTCTAAAAACTCAACCAAAAGACTGCTAGACTTAATTACCAAATTTGGTAGTGTTGCTGGATACAGGGTAAATGCTCAAAAATCAACAGCCTTTGTCTACACAAACAACAGACTGACTGAAAGAGAAATTGGGAAGTCAATCCCTTTCACAGTAGCACCCAGGAAAATGAAATATCTGGGAATCAACCTAACAAAAGAAGTGAAAGACCCCTTCTCTGAAAACTATAGGACTCTGAAAACTGAGATAAATAATGAAACCAGAAAGTGGAAAGATATCCCTTGTTCCAGGGTAGGGAGCACCAACATCGTCAAAATGGCTAGACTCCCACAATTACTATACTGATTCAGTGAAATTCCAATTGAAATTCCAAAGGCATACTTCACAGAGCTAGAGACAAAAATACAAAAATTCATGTGGATACAAAACAAACCTAGAATAGCAAAAATGATTCTAAGCAATGACGACATGGCAGGGGTATTATAATTCCCAATTTAAAACTCTACTATAAAGCCGCTGTGATAAAAATCTGCCTGGTACTGGCAAATTAACAGATCCAAGACCAGTGGAATATATATTAGAAGACCCAGAAACAACTCCGGATACAATAAACCACCTTATCTTTGACAAAGTAGGCAGACATCCCCAGTGGGGCAAAGACAGCCTCTTAAAAAAAATTATGCTACAAAAAATGGCCTTTTTCTGCCAAAACCTAAAGCGAGACCTTTCTCTTTCACCATACACAAAACTAAACTCACAATGGATACGAGACTTAAACATTAAAACAGAAAGAAAAAGCCTGCTGGGATACAGGCTAGTGAAACTCTCGCAGACATTAGCTTAGGCAGAGACTTTATGAATAAAACCTCTGTAGCACAAAAACTAGCAGAAAGAATCAACCAATGGGATCTCATCCTTCTGAAAAGCTTCTGCTCAGCAAAAGAAGTCACTGGCATTGCTAAAATTCCACCAACAATATGGAAAAAAAATCTATTCTAGCTGATTATCAGTCAAAGGGCTATTATCTACAAAATATAATGAACTCAAACAGATCAGGCTCCCCAAGTTTAAAGACCCATTTCAAAAATGGGCATCTGAAATGAACAGACACTTCTCAGAGGCGGAAGTCAAAGCAGCTAAGAAGAATGTGAACAAATGTTCCGCATCACTGGTCATTCCAGAGATGCAAATGAAAACAACACTAAGATTTCATCTCACTCCACAAACAATGGCTGCGATTACAAAATCAACCAAAAATAAATGCTTGCATGCCTGTGGGGAGGAAGGAACTCTCCTCCACTGTTGTTGGGATTGCAGATTTGTGCAACCATTGTGGAGATCCGTGTGGAAATTTGTCAAAAAACTAGGACTATGGGTCCCACTAGACCCTGGTATTGCCCTGCAAGGAATATACCCCCCAAAATTTGAAAAATCACATTGGGAGAAGATGTACTCCCTTATTCACAACAGCTCAGTTTGTGATAGCTCAATCTTTGAAACAACCCAAATATCCATTAACTGGAGACTGGATAAAGAAGATGTGTTCTTTTAAATAAAATGGAGTATTACTCGGCCATAAAGAATGAGAAGATCAAGCCATTTAGATGCAAATGGAAACACCTGGAGTGTATATATACACACACACACACACACACACACATATATATATATATATATATATATATATATATATATATATATATATATGTATATGTATATATATATTTTTTTTAATTGAATTCTTTATTGGTACAATTTATATACATCTCAAAATCACATATAACATTGGGAAATTTGTACAACTATATGCCACAAGTTAATTCTCATTTTTACCCATATCCCTACCCACTCCACCCTCCTCCCCCTTTATACATGCTCTATTATTTTCTTCCTGTATCATATTTATTCCTTCCCCTCATCACATTCCCACACCATGTTTCCTATAGAAATATTCCACTCTATAAAAGCTGTCCTACTTTCTAGAACTCATTTGCATCTAAAGGTGTTCATGCCAAAGAGAAGATCTGGGAATTGTCTATCTGTGATCTGTTGATTTCACTTATTAGTATATCCTCCAGATGTCTCCATTTGCACCTAAATGGATCGATCTTGTCATTCTTTATGGCAGAGTAATACTCCATTTTGTAAAAAAAAAAAAAAAA
>PVIC010047163.1:0-13934 GCA_004025085.1 Thryonomys swinderianus | reverse complement strand
CAAAAATCCAGCGAAGTGTTTATTCATTAAAGGAGGAAGATAGTGGCAGTGATTCTAGATGTTGGAATCTTTTCAGTGAGAGATGATGAAAGACTGGGCCAAATATTGCAAGTTCACAGACTCCTGCACAAGCAAAGCTTTACTGGGGGTGAGGGAGCTTCAGCCAAATTGGGGTGTCAGTGGAAGAAAGTCAGCAACTCTTCGAGAGAATTACCAAGCTGTTCCTAAAAAGCAGAGAGCATTAAGTTTGTATTATTTGATGGGGTGAGTGAAAATCCAGTAACTCCCATCAGCCAGGGACACAGTTCCATAAGATTTTTCTTCTTGCAATGGACTTGGACCACTGAATTAATTTGTCTTAGAGCCTGTTAAATGTTCCCGTATCTGGCACTGTCATCTTGCATAAACCACCCTGGCTCTGAGTTCAGGTGCTTGGACTCTTTTGTAAAGAAGCTCAAATATAGGGCTGGGGATTTAGCTCAAGTGGTACCGCACCTACCTTGGAAGTACAAGGACCTGAATTCAATCCCTGGTACTGCAAAAAAAAGCTCAAATGTGGGGACAGAAAAGAGGAGAGAGAAAGAAAAAACAAACAATATCAACTTTCATAAGCAGTAGGCCAGTTTAAAGTTGTATGTTAGTCTCGGACTACACATGTTAAAGCATTCAAATGCCTGTGTGCAGAGCTGAAAAGCATCTGACCCCAGGGTTAAGACAGCAAAGGGGACAGACACAATGTGACAGCCTCTTAGCCCATCTCAGTCACTCGCCAGATTTCTGGAGGCTCAACTGAAGTTTTTAGGAAAACTTGCATTCAGGTTCCCAAGAAGTAACCCAGACAATTGTTACCACGTCCCACACATCGGAGGTATTATCTAGACCAAAGCTGGTGAGGCGCTACTAATGTATTTCCCAGCTAGATGACCTACCCACAGTAATCTATAAACTGACTGAGAGCAGGTGACGCTAGAGGGCTTGTTTAGGCTTTTTTCCTTGGTAATGACTTCTCATTTCATATGAACATTCTGCTTTTGTGGTTTTATCATCTCTCCTAGTGGGTCTACTGAAAGGTGCCATGCCACAAAGGGTAATAATTTGTTGCACCCAGGGGTTTATTTTGCACCCCCACCCCACCTTCTGTTCCATAATGGTGTTAACTATCTAAAGACTTTCAGAATAGAGAAACCCAGAAGACACAAACTTAACCAAATGACCAAAGTTAGTATCGCCAACAATAGGACGTGCTGACGTCATGGACTCCTTCAGATGATGCTGCAAAGGGTGAGGCACCCCTACTGTGCTGTTCTTCCAGAGATGTGTAACCTCAGTGTGATCACAAGAGGACAACAGGCACATCCCACCTGAGAAGCAGACTGTAAGATAACCGAGTACTCATCAGAAGAGTCAAGGTCACGAAAGACAAGGACAGAAGGCAACTGGGACAGCTTAGCGGACTCTGAAGAGACTCGGCAACTACTGTCGTGAGGAATCTGGAGTGGAAAAGGAACAAGAGGGGGAATGCGGATGAAATTTGAAAAGAGTCTGTAGTCAGTTTCATGCCTGCGTTAGTTACCCACATTAATTCGGTAATTGTACTGTGGTCACATAGGTTAGGATTATGAAGGGAAGCTGGGAAAGGGTATATGCGAATGCTCTGTACTCTCCTTGAAACTTTTCTCTAAGTCTACAATTCTTTCAAAATAGAAAGTTAAACCATGTGCTTCTGGAGGAATAAACACCAATAAACACCAGAGAGACAGGAGCTGAAGGAAGCTCTGAGAGGAACAGATCCTGCTTTTTAGTATATGTGCTGCCGAAGCGAGCACCAGATCCTGCTTTTAAGTACCATAGCAAACTTTAGTATGTATCCAGATTGGTGAGAATCTTGTTAATGTACAGACCGATCTGGTGTCTGTGGTGGTGTCCGATTGCCTTGTCTAACTAGCTGAAGGTTGAGGTCGATGCTTTTATCTCAGAGACCACACTTTGAGTAACAGGGGCAGGAAGGACAGCAAGTCATGCACACACGTGACCACCATAAAAGCCCACTGTGCAGGGAGAGCTGAGGGCACAAGAAGCAGGAGCCAGGGGCTTCATGCCTGGGTCCCTTAGCGGAGATGGTTCCTCCACGCTTTGCAAGCCTTCTGGTTCCAGCCCGGTTTCCAGGAGTCTTGGCTATTTCTCACGAAGCTGCCTCTGGCTGGGCCAGGCCAGGCTGAGCTACGTGAAGGCGACAGGTGTAGCATCACGGGTGCTCTCAGAAATTCCACCAGTACCTGTGAAAGCCAGGCCTCGGCCAGGAGTGCGCATGTTCCCCGTCAGACCTCAGCTGGTCAGCAGGGCCCAGCTTTCCCTGTGCTGTCCCTCTGATCTGTTCCCAGGCAAGACGTGCTTGTGTAACACATGTTCCCCAGGGATCCCTCACTGCTCCCTGGGACCAAGGGATGTACACAGACACTGAACCAGTCCACCCAGAAAAGCACATTATTTCTACTGACCGAGACATGCATTCATGCAAATGTGCTCACAAAACTGCTGGACGATGCCGAATACCTCACCAGTAACTGAGTCACAATCTGCACAGTGATGCAATTTTGTTCTGATTCTTAGCCCCACGAAGCATGTTGTGACACCCCTCCCCAGCCAGTCCTCACCACAGCGGGTTCTCAGCACTCCCTCTGCATGGAATTTCAGTCCATCCAAGGTCACTGTCTATTTTAAGTCCAAAGAGGCAACACTGCAGGCCACCAAGATCCTAGCAGATAAGATCCCCACACTCTATTTACTTGTACTTCTTGGATAGGCTTGGCACATGTATGAGGAACAGTTCAGGAAGATAGATATGTTTATAAACAAGGAGTAGCTAGGATCAGAGGGTTAGCTCAGCAGTTCCAGAGCCTGCCTTGCAAGTGCAAGGTACTGAGTTCGATCCCCGTGACCACATAAAATGTTGGGCGTGGAGACTCACACCCACCAGCAATCAATACCACATACCACAGCGCTGGGCGTGGTGGCTCATGCCTGTAATCCTAGCACTTGGGAGGCAGAGACAGGAGGATTGCTGAGTTCGAGGCTTGCCTGGGCTACATAGTGAGCTCAGAGCCAGCCTGAACTACAAAGCGAGACCCTGTCTCAAAAAAAAAACAAGGAGTAGCTAGGGGTCTGGTTCGAAGGGTTGCAATCTACAGTCATGCTAGTAAATTCTCGAGATGGGGCCTGGAGAAGGTTGGCCGAAACTCTCAGTGACATGCGGCCCCCACCAGGGCTGTCTCTGTGGACCGTCCCAGCCATGCGTCAGCCCCTAACATGTTTATGGCTTACGACCAAAAGCTTCCGCCACAGACTGGCAGGTCCACAGGCCTCTGGGTCCGTGGCCGCTGGGGTACTGGAGAGCTTCTTTGAACCAACTCTGTGGTCAGTGTAGAACTAACGGGTCAACTCGCAGGGCCTCTCTGAGGATGCACTGCTGTCCTTCTGTTTCATACTGATGCTGAGACCCTGTGCACATCCCATAGCTCCTGTGAAAGCTCTGTGTACTTCCAGGGGTGGCACAGTTAGCTAATAACACTGCTTCAAAAGGAGAAGCAAGCCCTCATGTTCCAGGGACGAGAAATCTTCTGACGTCCCATCTTTGAGTCCCAAGAAACTTTGGGGATCTTCTTTCAGTCTCATATGCATCTCTCATTTTTTCTTCTCTCTTTTCTCTTCTCGTTCCTCATTCAGAGAGCAATAGGCTCCTTTCCTTCCAGAAAGCTTGTCTGAACTGCCCCAGCACACAATGCCGCCTTCCTCCCTTGGCCTTCTGTATCTTCATCAGCCTCATCGCAAGAGACAGAACAGTGCAAAGGATGGCATGTAGATCTTGGACCTGTCTGGGCTCAAATCCCAGTCCTACCACTTGGGAGTTGTGTGTCCTTATGAAAATTATGTAATATTTTCAGACCTCAGCTTCCTCTCCTGTAAAAGGGATATAATAAAAATAATTCCTACCTCATTGCATTATGATGATGAATAAAAATAACGCACATAGGGGCCGGAGGGTTAGCTCAGTGGTTCCGGCGCTGCCTCGCAAGCGCAAGGCCCTAAGTTTGATCCCCGGTAACCACATAGAATGCTGGGCGTGGAGACACGCCCACCAACAATCAACACCGCATACCACAATGCCGGACGTGGTGGCTCACACCTGTCATCCCAGCACTCAGGAGGCAGAGACAGGAGGATTGCTGAGTTCGCAGCGGCTTGCCTGGGCACCATAGTGAGCTCAGAGCCAGCCTGAACTACAAAGTGAGACCCTGTCTCAAAAGCCAAATAATAATAATAATAATAATAATAATAATAATAATGCACATAGGCTGCATGGACTAAAGCTGGTGTGTAGTAGCAGCTCAATAAGTATTTTTATGTCTCAGGCACTAATTGAGGGCTTCACACAGGTCTCTGAGCCTCAGGAACCATTAGCCCAACAGTTAATCAACAAAATATTGTAGAAATTGTAACAAGTCACGAGGGTAATTTGAGGTAAAGGACAACAGCAAATGTATTGGTTTTATGGTTCTTGTTTGTGTTTTATTTTGGCCACATTTGTAGAATCAGAAGACAAACAGGGAGGTACAGATTTTCCTGGGATGTTGGACTTGTCTAGTGGGAAAACATTCTGATATCTTCTGAGAAAACTTTGCAAATCTTCTAGACAGAGGAGGGGAGCCAACCTGAAACTCTTCCACTTAGGGCTGAGGTAGCTCATACCGATCCCTTCGGCAGACCTAAATGGCACTGGAACAGGAGGCCTATCGCTGGTTGTCACTGTCCTCATTATGTAGATGGTTAAAAAAGGAAAGGTAAGTTTGATTCCTGGCTCTGTTTCTAGGTGACAGGTTGCTTAATCTTTGTGAACATCAGTTCCTTTATTTGTGAAATAAGGATAAGAATCTTTGTCTCACTATGTACCTTTGAGAATTAAATAAAATAACATATTAAGAGCATAGCATAGGGTTTGATACTTGTGCAACCAATAGCTATCACTATTTTCAGTACTTAAGACATGAATATTTTCAGCCAGATTTTTTCTTTTTCTTTTTTTTTTTTTACACAGAGTCTGGTGCCAGAGCCAGCCGGACAAAACAGCAGGGTCATGAAGTCGAGGGGCGCAGATTAAGAAAAAAGAAGACAGGAAAAAGGTCTCGGGAGGACCTCTTAGTCAATACTGAGCAGGCACCCGTTTATTGAGCAGGTTGTATTAATACTTTTTCAGAGGGCCAATATGGTCTCAAAAATGGTTACATTTTATCTTATAGGGGAAGAAAAACAGGAACAAATCACCCAGGAAATCAGCACATAAACAGAAGAAGGATGTCAACTATCACACACGTAATTAACTCTATTAGAATTTGGTCCTAACCTACACAGGAACAGGAAGGAAAATAACATGTTGCCAATTTGAGGAACAGAGGTCAGGGGTCCAAGTCAGAGGTTGTTTACCTTCCCAGTCAGGCATCCCAATGCAGCGAACCAGCGGTCCCAGATTATTTGGGGAGCTGGGCAGCACTGTTTGCTATACTGCAGATCTCGCAACTGCTAGTTGGTGTAGCACCCACTGCAGATCTCCAGGCCTGAAAAGAGTCTCCTCCAGCAGGGCCTGCTTCCCATGGTCTGGCTATATAATTCAGGTTGGCTTGAACTCACTATGTAGCTCAAGCTGGCCTCAAATTTACAGAGATCCTCCTGCCTCAGCCTCTTGAGTGTTGAGATTATAGGCATGTGCCACCATACTCAGCTCCTTTGCCAGATTCTTGGCTTTTTATGTTTTTATTTTATTCTGTTTTTTCTAAGTATCTTTTGAAAAGTTCTGACTGTGTCTTGACTGAACTTTGAGAAAATGAGCAAGCCCATCCCTAGAACAGTGAATGAGAGCATCCAATTGAATGAGTGCCAGTTGGAAATCTGGGAACACTGAGGCAGATGATGAAGAGAAATTGAGAAGTAGATGACAGGGGCATTTCTGACTTTATTCTTTTTTTTTCACATGCTAGTATTAACTTATGATCTTGCTTTCCCAGCAAATTATAGGCCCTTGGGTCTCCATCTGTAAGAAAGAAATCATCAATCTGCCAAGTGCATAAGATCATTAAGGGGATTAAAGAAGATAATGCAGGGTTGGAGATCTAGCTCAGTGGCTCCAGTGCCTGTCTGGCAAGTGCAAGGTCCATTGTTGGATCCCCGGTAACCACATACAACAATACCGGGCGTGGTGACTCACGCCCACCAGCAGTCAGTACCACATATCAATGTGGGGCATGGTGGCTCATGCCTGTAATCCCAGCACTGGGGAGGCAGAGAAGGATTGCTGAGTTTGAGACTTGCCTGGGCTACATAGTGAGCTCAGGGCCAGCCTGAACTACAAAGCAAGACCCTGTCTCAAAAAAAAAAAAAAGAAGAAGATAATACAGTTGGCACTGGAGTCTGGCAAATAGTGTGTGTGGTGAACAAATGTCAGGTATTTTATAGTGTCCATGACGCTGCACAAGACTGGGCACACAGTGAGCACCCCCGAGTCCTGGGTGTCACCCCGGGAGCCATTCTCTGCTCTCACTCCCTGTAGTTCCCCTGAGTTCAGCTCTATTGCGGCGATTCAGTCAACAAGTGCTGCAGAAAACCGCTGACGCTGTCTGGGGACTCTGGGTTGTTCCTGGCCCTTAGCAGCAATGTAAAGGGGTCCAGGCTGCAGCCACGATTAATGAAGAAAACAGTAGCTAAGTGGCTGCCAGAGGGCTACGGAGCTCGGGAACGCCAGCCGCCCTCCGGAGAGGCTGTCTGCCCAGGCTCTTGGCTGAAGCACCTTGTGAAAATGACTTCCTCTCTCCTTTTTCTTTCTAATAGAGACTGTCTTTCTCAACTGTGGAGCTTCATCACCCACTAGTTAGCTCAGCCTCTAACTTGGAAATAGGTTTTGGAACTTTGGAAACTCTCCCATTCATCAAGCACCCCATTTGGAAAATTCAAACGTCCCCCAATATTTCCCCTTTTCCCCCTCCCCTTTCCATTTCCCCTCTAGGAGTATGGAAAATTGAATAAGAGTTAACATCTTTACCTTCATTTTTTTTCATTCGATTTTTTCTACATCTCTAAGAAGTATAGTTCTCTGTCTCTGTAGGCGATTGGTTCCAGGGCCTCCTCCCACCCAACCACACACACACACACACACACACACACACACACACACACTTATATCAAAACCCAGTAACCCAAGTCCCTTGTATCAGATGTGGCAGAATATTTTCATATAACATATGCACATCCCCCTATATGCTTTAAATCATATCTAGATTACTTATAATACTTAATGCAATGTAAATGCTATGTAAATACTTGTTATATGGTATTGTTTCAGAAATAATAACAAGGAGAAAAGGTCTGAATATGTCCCGTACGGATGCAATTTTAAAAATATATTTTCCATCTGTGTTTGATTGAATCTGAGGATACTGAACCTGTGTATCCAAGGAACTGATTCTAGTTCTTACCCATCCCATTTTTATAGGCAGGAGACCAGAGCCTCAGAGAGACTGAGATCTTGGCTGGTGATCACAGAGCTGCAAAGGGGTGACTTGTCAAGCCTTCTGACACCACCTCCCTTTGCTATACCTGCTTTTCCCTGGGGTAGGATGGCAGGTGTTCTATGTTCATGGAGCAGTGTGCTCCATGAGAGCAGAGGGGAAGATGGGAAGAAAGCAGGCTGCACTTACAGTCATGCCTTGGACTGGACTTGCCTGATGAAACCACCTTCCAGAACCCAAGAGACTTCAGCTCCCTTTGATCTGCCAATTGCCGCTGCATCTTCTTGATCTCTGAAACCCTCCTCCCAGTCTGACCTGCATGGCTTTTGACCCCCTGCCTGATGCCAAGGGACCTGCAAGGCTCATACTGCCTGTCCCCTTCTGGGCTCTCTGCACCTGCTGTCTCCAAGCTGGTGGCTGCCTTTGGTTTCTGCCCCAGGACCTGCAGACAGGCCAGCAGGGACTCTCCAGAGAGACCAGAGCTTGGGGGTTATTCGATGAGGGCCAGCTGAGCTGCTGAAGGAAGATTCTAGCCTCTTGTTAAAGCAGATGGAGCCTCAGTTTAAACTCCTTCCTTGCCAGCTCTTTTCCCAGTGCTAGCTTTCACCTTTTGCTTCCTGGGTCTGAGCTTCTGGATATATTGCAGGCTCTCTCCCCACACCCTTCACCCTTGGGCTCCCATTTTGAAGTCCAACTGAGTGCTGTGCTCTCTGGCCTGTCTGCCCTGGTAGCTGCTCTCACTGCTGAGTAGTAGCTGTAGATATCAGAAGGCGCCACCCTTCCCCAGGGCTTGGGAAAATCCCCTCCACTTGATCCTGACCCCGGGGTGGCGAGGAATGTCGAGATGGGAGCTTGATCAGGGTCTGCTGTGCTGGCAGGCAGTCTGCCTAGGCTGAGCGATGGGGACAGGCCAAAGGGATCAGGGACTTTCCTGGCACTGGGAGAAAGATGAGGCCCCAGGGGCAGGCGAGGGGTAACAGCTCATCCTTGAGGTCCATCCCTTGTGCCAGAGCCCTGTCCATTAGCCTCTGTCTGCTCTTGGGTCTGTCCCCTCCTTCGAGAAATGTTAAGACAGTGTCCTGGGAACATGGCCCCACCTCACACTCTCTCCAGGGAGTCTGGTGAGCTGCCCGGAGTTAAGCCAGGGGGCCCTGGGGTGGCTGCCTGGAAGGTCACAAACTTCTCATCTGAAAATGGCAAGTTGGGCTGGAATGGTGGTTTCCGCCCTGCATTTCTGCCAATATGCTTCGGCGGCTCTAAGTCAGGGGAGTGTGTGTGGGGTGCAGTGGGGATCAGGGGTGATCTCTACAGCCACAGCAGTGCCCAGCTTCCTGTTTACACCTTTGATCTGGGGCGTTTGGTCCCTGTGACTCTATCTTCTTCCCACACCATTCCGCTTGCCCCACCTTACCAGTGCCATCTCTTGTAGTGCCTTTCTCCCTAGGGGATTTTCCTCTGCATGTCTCCTGCTGGCTTCTTTTCTTTTCTTTTATTTCTTTTATTTTGTTTTGTTTTGTTTTGAGACAGGGTCTCACTTTGTAGTTCAGGCTGGCCCTGAGCTCACTATGGTGCCCAGGCAAGCCGCTGCGAACTCAGCAATCCTCCTGTCTCTGCCTCCTGAGTGCTGGGATTAGAGGTGTGAGCCACCACGTCCGGCATTGTAGTATGCAGTGTTGATTGTTGGTGGGCGTGTCTCCACGCCCAGCATTCTATGTGGTTACCGGGGATCGAACTCAGGACCTTGCGCTTGCGAGGCAGGCGCCAGAACCACTGAGCTAACCCTCCAGCCCTCTTTTCTGCTTTTTGGTGGTTCCTGGGATCTAACTCAGGCCCTTGTGCTTCCAAGGTAGGTGCAGTCTCATTGTCTTTTCTTGTTACCTGTGTATACTTGAGATCTCAACAGAAATGCCACTGATCACGACGGATGCCTCCCTCTGCATCTGCATTAGGCCTCTTTGCTGCACACGTCTCTTCCCTGGCCTTGCTTCACTGGCAACTCACCCCTGAGCTACTTGTCTGATTACTTGTCATTCTTTCTCCTTCACTCAACTGTAAGCTCAGGAGGGCAGGGATCAGGTCTAGATGACATGTTGCCGTATCTTCTACCATAGTAACCTGGCTTGCAGCCGACATTCAAATTGAATGTCTGAAAATTCACAGCGAATGCTGAAACACTGCGTGGGGGAGGGGCAGACAACATGGCCCCCAGGCCCTCCCAGACCTCTTCTAGTTCTACACTCACAATCTTAAAATTTTAAAGCATTGCTGGGGATTTAGCTCAAGGGGTACCGCGCCAACCTTGGATGTGCAAGGGCCTGAGTTCGACAGCAAAAAAAAAATATATAAATAAATAAATAAATAAATAAAAATAAAGCATTCATTTTCGTCATAAAAGTATTTCTGGCCTTCCCCATTAAAACTTTGCCTGGCCTTTTCTAAACTTCCAGAGAGCGATGAGGAACATAAAGAGAAGAAAAATAAAAGACACCCAAGCAAGACAGGAATCCCAAGGAGCCCTTCCATCCCTGGAGAGGGGGTAGGGGCAGGGAGGACAGTCTTGGCTGGAGCAGGAGGGCTGGGCCCACTCTGCCGACTTTCTCCAAGGTCCTATGTCCTTTGAGCTGCCTGGCAAAGGAGAGGTGGCAGCTGCTCAGGCCTCAGTGACCACAGCTTTCAGACCAGCTGTTTCCTTGCTTTCAAATCAGTGGCTGACCCTGCGTTGTCCCCAGTCTGTTCCAAGCAGCCTGGGAGACTTCCAAGCATGTCCTTTTACAGGCCAGATGTGTATCCACTGGCTGTAAATTCTTGTATGCAGAACAGGTGGGTGGTAATTACTCTAGCAGGAGCTGAGCGTGACTGGAAGCTAAGGAGACAATTCTATCAAGCTGGCAAGAACAAAAACAGTGTCATTTTCTGAGCTCGCTTTTATAGGGGGAGAGAGAGAAAGGGAGTCCAGGGCCAGAGCAAGAGCTTTGGCCCCTACGGCAGATTCTCAAGTGTCCTGGAAATTCCCATACCCCACCCCACTCATCTCTGTCCTCTCCGAATTGACATCCCATGTGCAGTGAACATCTGTTGTGCGCATATGAGCTACACTCCTTCCTTTGTGGGGAACAGACTCTCAGTTTTCTTCGCTGCTCGAGCTTCAAGCTCCCCAGTTCCACACATTCTTAGTGGGGCTGCCGGCCATTGGTGTTTCCTGATCTCCCCTCCCGAAAGGTGGGGGCACTGGCCCCCGGAATGTCCATCAGACTCTTGCCTGGAGCATCAGGGCTGAGGTTGGAGTAGCTAATAGCGGTGGAAAGCTTGGAACCACCCAGAGCCAGATGGCTTCTGAGTTCCTGCCTCCCAGATCACCAGAGCTATCCTGGTTTCTGGCTTTTCCAGGCCTGGTTGTTGAGCGCCTCCTTCAGGATACTGAGTCTTTCCAGTTTCCCCACTGTTTGCCAGTCAGCCTCTGTACCTTCCAGCCGGGGTGGAGGCCCGTCTCATTTACCTCCTTTTCTCACACTCTTCCTGCAAATCCATTTGCACTTTCCCCACCCTGAAAACCTGTGTGTCCTCTATTCTTTTCTCCCATCCAGGTCCTGCTCTTCTGGAGGGTCCACAGCATCATTTCCATACTTCCTTTGCTCTCTTGAGGGTTAGTGCATCTCTAGCCAATGCCTTAAGTATTAACTGAGGGCCTTTCCTCTTGGTTCTGGAATCAGTTATATCTGTAGAGAGATGGAAGAGATATATTAGGGGGCACACGGACCTTCCTCAAACACCAAGAAGTGAACTCTCACTGCTCCTCCCTGCATTCATTGCACACTTGCATACAATGGGGAACTGCCTTGTCCTGGAACAGGCATGCTCAGTAGCTGTTTATGTCTGTCCTCCAAGTATTATCCCCTGATACTCGGTAAGTTTTATTCCCATTAGAGTTACCCACCTCACACTAGAATACCTTGATTCAGTGTCACTGAGCACCTAGAGTCTGTAAGGTTCTGAGCCAGGTGTCTGAGTACAGATATGCCTAGTAGTTGATATTCACAGTCTTTCTTTTGTGCTGGGCATCGCATTTGCAAGCATGGGCTCTACCACCCACGAATACCCTAGTCTTTGTTCACAGTCTTGAGCAAACAGACCCTCCTCTCCTGCCATGTCTCTTCTACATGAGCCGAGTGCTGTATAAGAGCTGAGACAATCACTCTTGGAAAAGAGGGCTACGATCTACAGCTGGCCTGTCCTTCCCGGTTTTTATTTAAATTAGAGTCCTTTGATTTCAAGCAAAAAAGACTAATCTCAACATTTAAAAAAAATTGAGTTTCTAGAAAGATTTTAGGAACAAACAGAATAGAAATATGAATGGACCATGCAAGTATCAAGGTCAGGAATGTAGGCAGCAGTCCCAGGGACTCCAGGGCTCAGCCCCAGGAACTCATGGGAGAGAATCTGATTGGTCCAGCATGGGTCATATACTTTATGGCAAGGTTTTTGGTTTTTTTTTTTTTTTTTTTTGAGACAGGGTCTCGCTTTGTAGTTCAGGCTGGCCCTGACCTCACTAGGTAGCTCAGGGAAGCCTCAAACTCAGCAATCCTCCTACCTCTGCCTCCCGAGTGCTGGGATTACAGGCGTGAGCCACCATGCCCGGCTGGTTGTTTTTTTAATGGCAAGTTCTATAGTTGGTCATCTGTCAAATGACCTAGAAAAGGGAAGAAGAGTCTCCTAAAGGAAAAGGACACAGGTTCAGGAGAGAGGCTGAGCAGACAGAAAGGATCCATAGTAATCACTAGCCAGTGGGTGACAGCTCACCTGCTGTGAAGCTGCTGCCTCTGGCTATTCCCATAGCAATCACGGATCTACAGGCTGCACTCCATGAAAAGCACCAGGTGCACACAGGGCTCAGTTCCCTCCTTTGTTAAAGAGGAATGAACTGAGGTCCCAAGAAGGGAGGTAATTCTGGCCTGTCCCAGCCTTGGTTCTAACCTGCAGGCAGCCCAGACACCTCCCAGACAGTGCTGGACACTGGATGGAAGGTCTGACCAGACCAGCGGGCTCTGCTTTGGGCAGGAATTTTCCATACAAGAATGGGGTGGGGTGAAGGTCCACAAGGAAGCCATTGGGAGGGGTCACTCTGCATGTGAAAGGTTAATGCGGATGCTCCATAAATATTTGTCCAACTGCCGTGACCCCACCCTGTTGCCCGGAGGCACAGTCTGGGCTCCTCTACACTTTCAGCACTGTGTCCAGGGGCCAAAAAAATGCTATTCTCAAGTCCCTGGATTCTGGGCTGGAAGAGGGAAAAAACACTTGTTAGGGTGACCTGTCTTGTGCACACACAGAGGACAGTCCCAGGTCTCCCTCTGAGGTCACATCCGGCTTCTGTTCTGTGAGGTTTTCTAAATTGTCTGTGGGACTCCCAGTGCGACTCTTTCTCTGGGGTCTCTGGACAGTCGCTGAGAAGAAGCCAGACTCAAGCCTCCTTCCCACCGCTGGCCCTACTCTGCCAGGCCTCGCCAGATTCTTGTAGATCCAGACAAGCCCTGCCCCTCTTGGTGTTTACAGTCTGCAAATAATTGTGGCTGTTTCTGCCGCCCTGGCAGGACTGGAGGGCTCATCCTTTCTGCCCGCCCTTATTAAGTGCAGCCTTTGCTTCTGCGCAGCTTCTCTCTTCCCAGCCTTCGGCTTCAGCTGACAGCTCCCTGGGGCCTCTTCCCTCCACAGGGCTGGCACAATGCTGCTGCCCCGGGGCACTTTCTCCCCCTGTGTCACAGCCCCTTCCCTTGGTTCTAACCCCCTACCCCAGGGGGTCTATTTCAGCCTCATCTGATTGGCCCTGCTGCTCAGCCCCTTCTGGAAGTTCCAGCCTCCAGCTTGAGAATGCAGGGTGTGGGGAGGGGACAGACCCCACCTCTCCCACTTGGCTCTCTTGTCCAGCTGGCATGGGGAGGACCTTCCCTTTGCTGGCCTTCACATGCTGGGCTGTTTCCGTCTGCTTCCAGCTCATTAGTGAAGGTATGACAGGAGCCAAACCTGCCTAACTCTCTCCCAACTCTGAGCTCACAGTTTTGCTCTGGCAGCTCCTCCCTGCTGCCCTGCCCGGCCCTGAACTTCCCACCCAGTCTAGAACTCTGGGCATGCTGTGTGCAGCGACTCCTGCGCATCTCTCTCTCTCTTTCTCCCTTTCTCTCTGACTTTATCTCCCTACCCAAGCTGTGGAAATGAGACCCTCTATCTGGGGTCTTTATGTAGCACCTTATGAAACTAGTCAAATCTTCTCAGTCCCATGACCTCCTCAAACTCTACCCCTTCCTCTGTCATCTGAGAAAATGTTAAAACTATCCTACACTTAGGCCGGAGATTTAGCTCAGTGGTTTTGGTGCCTGCCTGGCAAGC
>PVIC010047162.1:0-13980 GCA_004025085.1 Thryonomys swinderianus | reverse complement strand
AGGGGAATTTACTGGGAGACAGTACATGCAACAGGAGGCAACAGGAGTAAAAGCAGGAGTAAAACAGATCAAGAATGTGATGTGTGGGTTGGGCATTAGCCCAGTGGTTCTGGTGCCTGCCTAGCAAGCGCAAGGTCCCTGGTTCGATTCCCAGTAACCACATAGAGCAATACCAGGTGTGGTGAGTCATACCTACCAGTAGTCAATGTCACACATCACAACGCCAGGTGTGGTGGCTCATACCTGTAATCCCAGCACTCAGGAAGCAGAGGTAGGAGGATTGCTGTGTTCCAGGCTTGCCTGGGCTCCATAGTGAGCTCAGGGTCAACCTGAACTACAAAGTGGGACCCAGTCTCAAGAAAAAAAAATGTGGTATGTATACATACCAATTCCCTATGAGGAATCTATTTATTATGTTCCACAGATAGTAATAAAAAGTCAAAAAATAAGTAAGGAGTAACATATGGACGCTGAGACATCCTATCATGTGCTTGCACAATGAGCTAAACCTATGCTAGCTGTGGGACTGCATCAGTCTAAACCACTCAGAACATGGGGGCTCAAGCATGTAACGCTTGGTTCAAATCTCACAACTCAAAGTGATGCAAGTCATAGTGTTTCAAGGAAGGAAGGTTTGGACTCCTGATGTCTAAACAGGAGAGGAGGTGATACCACAGCCCTCTTAGATAGAGCGGCACATTCTCCTTTATTCTGTGTTTGTTCTCTCCTTGACCCACTGAGTGGATTACAGTCAACCACTCTGAAGCTGGATCTTCCTCATCTGGTCCTGGGAGACTCACCAGATAATCTCCTCTGGAGACACCACCATAAGCTTACCTAAAACATCACCTCTACAAGTGCTAGACACTTCTTAATTCAGACAAGACAGCACTCAAAACCAAACATCATGGCACTAATGATTTCAGTTTTAATTTTTCTATGTCACATTTTTTATTTCATTTCCATTATTAATTTTCCCCTTCATAGTTTTCATGTAGTTTAAATTTTTGCATTTGCTATTCAAGCTTAAGTAGTGAGATTTAACACATTGTGTTTATTTGGCTTTAATTCTGTTACATGTATTGTGTTTTATATTCTCAAGCTCTCAATCTGTTCCACCACCAATTTATTGTTTTCATGATAGTACTCAAAGTTTAACTTTTTGCTCTCTAATGATTCAAAGTATATGCCTTTCCAGATTTTAAGATTATTGATCTTACCAGAAATCTTAATACAGACATATTTATATTGATGCATATCTTTAAACTTATTTTACTCTACTAGTGGACAATAATCATCAAAAAATTTAGTACGTTTGTTGTATAAAATGATAATTATCATAGAGTTGCTTTATATACATAACACCTCCTAATTATTTTTTCTCCTTCTATTACCTACTGTTCTCCCTTTCTCCATACTCCTACAAATTATTGGTTCCCTTAGAATTTGTAAGAGCTCTATTTCTATCATATTTCACCTTCAATATTTTTGGGGGGGGTAAGGGCAGTGATCATTTTAATAAATCAAAACAGCTAACTTTATTTCCCTTTTTAAGATTCTGACTTTTGGGCCTGAGGGTTAGCTCAGTGGTTCTGGCACTTGCCTTGAAAGCACAAGGTCCTGAGTTCAAACCACATACAATGCTGGGCATGGAGACTCACACCCACCAGCAATCAATACCACATAACACAGTGCCGGGCGTGGTGGCTCATGCCTGTAATCCCAGCACTCGGGAGGCAGAGACAGGAGGATTACTGAGTTCGAGGCTTGCCTGGGCTACATAGTGAGCTTAGGGCCAGCCTGAACTACAAAGTGAGACCCTGTCTCAAAAAAAAAAAAAAAAAGATTCTGACTTTTGCTACTTTTGAGTCAATCATATTAGCTAGAAATAGATTAATTTATGACTAACTTCTGCGTCTCTTACTTTGCTATAATTTTTAGACTTTTTCTTTAGTCATAAGAACACCCTATAGTTTCAACTTTCATTTATCTATAGTTTCATACCTTCTTTTCCTCAAGTTGGAAATGCTCGTATTTCCCTATTTATTTGCTAAATCCCATCCAGCATTCAGTTTAATCTATGTCATCTTCTGGCAAACTCTCTCTAGTATCTTCTGCACACAGTGTTGGTTCAAAAAATATCTTCTCCTTAGGGAATAAGGGGGGGAGCGGAGGAAAGGATAAGGAAGTGTATTGGGGTGATGGTTATGATCAAAGACTCTTTTATCCAGGAATAAAAAAAAATCAAAATCCAGTATCTGTTCACATCACTAAGGATGAATAAAAATATATTTTCCTCTCTTTCACCAACATTGCACTGTGTATAAACTTCATCATAACCTGCCCTAAAGACTGTCTTGGCAGTTGTGTACTCTCCAACATTTAGGAGCTCAGGGAGGACAGGGGCTTTGTCTCAATCAGCTTTTGTCCTCCTAACTTAGTGCTCTATTCCATGTCTCTGTGGTATTTAACAACTATTTGCAAAATTAAGTAAATGCATTAGCAAATATCACTAATGCTAGCCCATCTTTGGCTCAATTCTTTAGAAATTTCATTTGACATTTATAAAATATGTAAAGACATTTTTCCAGTTTACTCTCCAATGAAGAATAAAAGCAAGCAAAGCATCAAAGTGTGACAACTTCCACAAGCTAAAGAAAGGTGCCAGCACGAGTGGAGTCTTGGATGGAGGGGCCACATGGAAACCACTTTCTGCTTACTTTTCTATAAACCTAAATCTGCTCAGAAATTAGTCTTCACAAAAAAATTCACCCTTTTGTATACTTAGAATGTGTTATGAGTGAACATACCTTACTATTTAACAATACTGTTAGTTAAAATCAAATATTTTGGGACAACTATTGTATTCATAATTAATTTAGGATTGGGATACAGAGGTGAACAGGGCAATCTGGAGGGACAGAATGACAGTTGATTCTACTATGATGAACATTTCAAGGACAGTAGGACAGAAGTGTTGAAGTTTTAATAGGCATCTCTTCTAAAACTGATGCTTTTCTGAATTAGGGTAGTGACCATGCAAAGAAGGGCAATAATTTCCTAGTGGATTAGAAGATACATTGGATATGCATGAAAGACGGGTGTCAGGATTCCTTTCACTGTTGCCTGTTCACCCGGGTGAACATGCATAAATAAAGAAAACAGGAGGTAGGAACTGTAGGGAGTTCCATTTGGAATTTGGGGTATTTGCAGAATATCCAAAAGTAGAGCTGTAATTGAGAATTGGGGCAGATTTTGGCTTCTAAGGGAAATAGGCTACTGAGAGCCTTGAGAATTGTCAGACAATCCCTGAAAATGAAGAAACAAGAGTGGAGAATTGGCACTATGGCCCTGGATACCTTTTACCCTATAAAGTTGTGGAGAATGAATATTTCAGAAATATAATCCCCAACATTGCTATTTTCAGATTTAGAAACTTTATATACACTTATATTTTTCTATCTGATGATAAAGTGACTTTAGAAGTGGACTATATTTATTTTTAATGGGCATTATATTTCTCAAGGATACATATTCTGGAATGTAAAGGGTGGCATCTATCTAATGTCTACCCAGGGCTTCATCACTTTCTGACTTTAAGAATGTGCTTACTTGAATAAAGTTGTTTTTAGTTCCATAAATTTTAATTTCCCTCGTTAGGGTAAACAGTTTGAAGTCTTTTTTTCTACAACTCTAAAATTAAATCTAAAGGTAACACACAACACATGTGATTAATAAAAAAGATAGTGCTCTATATTTTGTATAAAGGAAGAGTAAAACAATTTCTAAGCCAATTATCTATATAAATATTCATTCAGAACAATATTAGAACCTAGAAAAAATATTGCACCATTATATGTAATTATGATGAAACTGTTGCTACAACTGAAGGTTACATACAATTCAGAGGCACAGAATGCATTCCATTTAATGCATCACTGTATCTACAGTGCATGTAGCTGTACCAGACATAACACATGTGCTTAGTAAATACTTCCCTAAATTGTTGAAAGGATGAATCCAAGTTTTATATAATTTAACATATCACAGAAATATTGGTTCCAATGGTATTATATTCCAAAATGTGGATCACTAGAGTATTTCTAAGTTATTCTCTGTTTTTGCACTTAAACATTCTCCAAATTATTGCATTTAAGTAATAACCTTTGACAAACAGCTTTATTAAACATACCACTTAATTTTTTGAATTAAATATGTTATAATTAGAATGAATTTATATTAATTCATCATCATTATATGCCCAATAGAGATCATGTTCACACATCTGTATATCTTCACCTTTGGAAAGGCATTTGTTAAATAATTTTTGAATAAATGAATTCTTAAATAGGTCTGCATGATCAATATTTTGACATTTTTCTGAAAAGTATTTTTGTTTGCCAGTCTCTGATAGGACTCTATGTTCCATTATTGATATTTGAAAAAAAAGTAAAATTATCTAGCTTCATTATTTTCGGTCATCTAAGTTTCACTCACAGTGTTTCACTGAGATTCAGTCTGTATTGGAAGCAAACCTGAATTACAGAGGAAGCATGATTCTTCGTACCACTATGTCTCCTGGCATTAAGAAAGGGTGCAGGTGTAGATGGAATGGCCCTTCCTACCTGGACAGGAACACCTGAGGAGTTACTTGTGAGCCCTCCAAGTTTGCAGAGGTAGCCCACATCCTTTTCTAGAGGAACAGCCTTCCTTTATGTAGAAATCTTTCAGAAGCTCCATCTGAGATACCATTCCCATGTTGATAATAGATCTTTTGAAGATCTTTTGATAATAGATCTTTTGAAGATTTCTTTTCACTTCCTCATATCAATTGTAGACTAAGAACCACTTTAAAGCTTAGCAGACTGCTAGGAAAAGAGATGTTATTATTCTCTCTAGACAAGACTCCTGCAAGTACGTACCAACAGGGCCACAAGAACAGATTCTGAGAGCACTAGAGGAATGATACAAATATACCTATACTGGGTGACTCACATGACAAAAGGTTAGACAAGGGAGAGTTTCAGGTATGGAAGACAATGTGATGACTTAACATCAGACATAGTGGAAAAGATACCCAGAGTTTATCCTGACTTGCTACTTGGATGACTCCTAAAGGTCAGAAAACATATTCATCTCTGATAATGTGAGGGAGATACTACAAGTGCCTCTGCAGAACAGTTCAAAAAGCCTTGAAACACTTACAGCAGTGAATGTGCTAGACTAAATTTACTCACTGTCTGACTGTTTTTCCAAATAGAGAGTGGAGATCTCTCCATTTACTAAATCAGCTGGTGAGGATGACACTAGCCTCATGTTCTTTCAAGTCAGGGTCGATGGTTGGATGGCCAGTCTGTAAAGGGAATGGCAGTTACAGGATTCTAGTGCAGCAGAGGCCTAGGGCCAGCACTGAACATCAGAGTCAACTGTAGCTGCCAAAGTGAAGCAAAGCTGGTGTGACACTTTGCATTCTGTAGTAGTTACCTAAAATTTTCAGGTAAAATTTAACATAGATTTAAATCTATTATAAAAACAGGTGAGCACATGTAAATATTTAAAAGCAACATCTGCCTATTTTGGGTTTGTGAAAAATAAGTCAACTGTGGTCATCAAGGACCAGTAGCAATATACGTGTAATGAAAACAAATTATTGCTATTTCCTAGACAGGGGAGCATGAATTTTATAACATAAATAGCAAATTGAGTATTGGATATTGATCCTTTCTAAGTAATGCTTTGCTCAATGTCATTTTTATTTGAGGATCTTTATTATCTTTAAAATATTTCCATCATGATATTTCATGCCTTGATGAAAAAGGAAAATATCCATATGTGTAAATGTTTACAAGCTAGGATACTATCCTTGTTCACTAATAGAAGCAAATTAGGACACATTCTAACAAGAAATCCATATAATGAGCCATCCCCAATCCCTTTTGGGGTGTTTCATGCCTCGGAGCCACTTTATGCCAAGAGAAGTGATTTCCTGGCACTTTAGCTTTCAATGTTCCCCACCCTGCTTAAGTGGCTGTGTTTAAATGAAGTTTAAGTACTCTAGATCTTGTGGAGGCATTAGCAGTCAAATGGGCCAGTGCTTTCCATTTCTCAGCATGTGTATGTGAATAGAAGACAGAATGTGTGTGTACTTATATGTGAGTTCCCAGTGTGCATACCAAGGCATTCTTCAAGGCACTATGAACCAGTCAAGGTATAGTTAATATTTTGCACTGGTAATGATTTTTAACTGGTTAAAACCTCTATTATTTTTGTGATGTGTATATATAATATACCAATAAATTAAATTTTTTAAAAAACTCTACTAAAATAAAGTGAAGGTTTCTACTTTAAAATTAATGTATATAGCCAGGCGTGGTGGCTCACACCTGTAATCCCAGCACTCTGGAAGCAGAGACAGGAGAATTGCTGAGTTCAAGGCTTGCCTGGGCTACATAGTGAGCTCAGAGCCAGCCTGAACTACAAAGCAAGACCCTGTCTCAAAAAAAAAAAAATAATGTATATGTATGCAAATTTGGGAAAATACTGGATTTTAAAATATCTACATTTTTGCCACCTTATAGTAATCCAAGAATATTTTATACTCATTTTTCTATTCTTGTTATATGTATATGTTTGCTTTTTATAGGAAATTTATAACATTTAAAAGCTTCCTTTCTGTTTATGAAAACAATATTGTCCTTTTCCAGAAGAGACTTACTCTTAAATAATATTTAATGGTCTAGTAGGTTCTCACTAAATGTATATGATATCCACTGACCTAATCATTATTCCACCATAAACACTGAAGTTGCATAGTAGATATTTTCCAGAGAAAAAAAATCAATATAGGTAGGTAGGTATTAAAGTAGCTATATACATAGGTAGGCAGGAGATAGATAAACCTAGAAGTAGACATACATAGATGTAAATGTGTAGAACAGGCTACAAGAAAGTCTATTATAAGAAATCAGCTCATGTGATGGGAAAGTCTAAGAAATCCATCTATAAACTAGTGACTGAGGAAAGCCAGTGTGAGAGCAGAAGAGCTAAGTTCCGCTCCAAGAGCAGGGGAAGATGGATATCTCATTTCAAACAAAAGGCAGGCAATGAATTCCACATTTGCCTACCTGTAGGGTCGGAAGGTACCCCCCCCCACCTTGGGTGGTTTAAAAGACCCAATCTCTTTGAGAAGGTAGAAAATGCAGGGTCTTTGTAGTATGCACAACAAACAATTTTCCAGTATCTTTGTGGTTTGAAGCCTACAGCCTTCCTTTCGCATTTATGTCAGTGTGAGCTAACACACCCCTAATTGCCTTCTGGTAAGGGAATGACTTTCCCAAAACATGCTGCTCTGGAAAATTCCCCTAAACTCACAGGACCAAACCCATAGTAATAAGCCTAATATCCAGTGAATCAAGGGTGGACACTCAGGAAGTGGAGTCAGGATCCCTATCCTACAAAACAAGACCACCCTCTACACACCAGCCCCGATTTACAGTGCCTCAGCTCTGAGCACAGCCGCTCCTTGTCCGGGGTGACTTTGTACTGCTTCTTGCAATTCCTTCAATTGCTTTTGTTCTCCTCTGGTCTTCTCTGACTCCTTTCTATGTCAGTGAGAGCAACAGGCTGGCACAGGTGAATCTGGTGATCCCTAGACTCCTGTTATGGGACATAACAAACTTTTTTCTATTTTAGTTCTCAATAGATTGGATGGGCCCGCTCAGACCGGGATGGGCAATCTGCTTATTTAGTCTACTGACTGATTTGAATGCTAAACTTAGCCAGACACACCCTTGACACACAGGAATATCTGAGTACACAGACAGTATATACTAAGCACACAAGTCAAGCTGGCAATTGCTGTTTCACTTCTGGTTAGAGTTTTTCTAGAGTCAATATAAAGTTTTAAACAAGTGATGAGATTGAAACAAATAAAAAGACATTCCCATTAACCTCTAAAATTCTCTATTTCTGTCAGTGTTAACCTATCCCTACTTAAGTGTTTAACTTTTATTTCCAATTCTGTATTGCAATTATATGATGCTTACTAAAACTATAAGTGCATTATAAGCCAGGTTCATAAACTTTAAAATTGCTTGATGATACTACATATGGAAATAAGTGGCAAATAGGTTAGTGTGGCAGGTGCCAAATTTCACTAGATGGATATAGTGGTGACAAACACTCACCTACAGTCAAATAGGATTAGATTCCCACACCCACTTGCACACTTACCGTTAATGCTTCATGCAGTGAGACAGTTTTAGACTGGAAGAAACTCAGATTCATAAAGAAACTGTAAGATAGCTAGCTATGACTTCATATAAGCTTAAGAAATAAATAAATCCACCTTCTAAATTATGTGTCTATCTTCCTGTTTGTGTCTAATCATCCAAAACCATATGCCCACTTCCTGGATGCTTCAAATTACCCATATCTAATGGAAACCATTGTTGTATTTATGGAAATTTCCATAACTTCAGGTAATTTCGCGTTTATATTTCTGCTTCTCTTCACTCCCAGGTGTTAGTAAATCAGGCCCCACTCCATCCACCCCACCCCTGTACTGTGGAGCAGCTGATTAAAAAATGAGACATTATTTCTAAATCAGATAGTTCCCAAATTGCAACTATCAATTTATGAGGGAATAGAGAGAATTTGATTAACAAACATCTAAAAGTTAATTTCTCCTTTCTATGATCTTATAGTAGAATCAAATTATTATTTATACTCAACCTCAAATTTGAATTTGCTTGATCATCCTGATGTTGTTAGAGGAAGGATTTTAACCTTTAATCACAGGAAGACAATTGAACTCAACCTTAGGTTACCAACATACAAAGCATAGCATATGTTAGTTTTAGTCATTCAAGTCCATACACTCCATAATCCCATAGTTTGATCTATCATTGAAGAATGCAGAAAATGGGCTCTTTTTCTAATTATTACAGTCATTGTTGGAAAATGCTCATGTATCCCTACCCTTAGACACATAATGAAGAGAATCGACATGATTTGAAGAGATTGTCTATAAAATATTAAATTCTCTAAACCCAGACAACTTAAAAATGTAATAAAAGATAATTTATTCCATGACAACTACTTTCAGGTGTTTCAGAGAAGAAATTGTCTGTCTCCTCTTAATATTTGAAGGTAGCATAGACAGCAGCCATAGGGAAGGGGGTGAAGTTCCAGGAGAAAAGTAGTGAGTCTACAGGTGACAGTGACAAGAACGTTCTAAGAAGGCGCAGCCCCAAGTTTTGATTAAAGAGAAATGATTTAGGAGAATTTATGAGATATGTCTACAAAGCAATGCCTTTAGGAATATTTATTTAATTAGTGTGATTGTGTTTAATGGAATTATTGAAAAAGTAAAACATGGCCTCTTTAGACATATGTTTAACAAGGTCCACGAGTGGTGAAAGCTGAGCATTGATTATCCTACAAAAGCTCATAGCACATATATATTCCCATGACTTGTATCATACCATTTCCCACAGACACAATGCAATGTAGAAATAATGAATTGTTACATGTTTCCTGAGATATTCAGGTATTTTATGCAGAGATCTAAAAGAAATGCAGACTTTTGGGGGCTGGGGGAAGTAGTCTGTAAAGAATTTTACACTACAATGTGCAAAGATACAACGTGGGAAAGAGCACAGTCTTTAAAAAATGCACAGCATTGTTCTAGTAGCATTCAGCTTAACATATTTTCTGTCTTTTAACCCATTTTTGTACTGTACTCTAACATTTTTATATGCTGAAATTTTACTTATACACTTTAACAAGATAAAATTTGCTGTTAAAAATGAGTCACTAACTCACAAAACAAGCCATATGGAATAATCAATATAGGAATGGTTCACACATATTTCTGTTACTAGCACACAGATGCAACTCATCACTTAAATCTGATTGTTTCACTTGAACAGATGCCACCTCTTCAGTGAGTTAATGTCCACTTCCTTGCCAGTTTTCACCATATATATCCTGCACCCTCCATGTCTCTAATTTCCCCCTATCTAGGAAATTCAAATGGAACGCCTAACTCTTTCACATATAGTTTTTGGTAATAAATGATCCAGCATAATTTAAAAACATCAAAGTCCATAGCTAGAAAGCAGACACTTGAGCAGTCGTTGAGATCTGAAGATGCAAATAGGCTTTATCTCAATATATCTGTATCACAGCTATGATGGTCTTGGGTTGAGTTTTCATGGTAATTCTGGTGTTTAGTGTCCTACTCATTGAAATTTCAAAGTAATTAGTAGCAGCAAGCAGGTATATAATAGTAGTTACTTAGATGATTGTTAAATCACAATTTTTAAAATGTGAAAAACATTGGCTGAGCTTTCCTTGCATAAAATAAAAATTGGTATAACCAAGTGCCAAGAATAATTCCTTTTAAAATGATAATCATTTGTCACCAAAAATATTTACTCTATGAATATTTATACACTCACCTTCTGTGTTATGAAGCAAAGAATGATTTAAAATTTCTTAAGTTTGTTGCTGCTTATAACAAAATAATACAGAGAAAATTTAATGCACTCAACTTCTTGACCCAATTGTTAAATAAGTTCTGAAGAACTAATATATTATACTACTCTCTCAAATGTTACAATCTAAAACTAGTGATGTACAGTCTTCTAGCTAGTGAATAATGCCTCTCTGACACTGTACTATTGATTTTCAAGAATATCCATGGCATACTAAATCCAATCTATTTTTGGCTCCATGAATTAAACAGATATTTCCAATTATTGATGAAGATCACTAATTTTCATCACATTCAATCAATTTACAAAATATTCAACTGGTTATTATAGCAGGAGAAGGATCTATAAAGGCTTGAGGCATTCCACTCTTTTCACAGGGACTATAGACTAGTGTGAAAGCGTATAAGTTAGAAGAACAGATGTGTTTTAGTAAACGTTATGATGAGAAATTTAGGGACTTAAAGGATGAATTCAGTAAAAGTTCCAACAGCACATAGCTTTGTTTTTATTTGGATTCCCTCCAAAGCAGAAATTGAGACAAGGATTTAAATATAATTATTGGGACAAGGAAAACATTTATTTAGAAGATGATCTCAAGAAGCACCAGGGATGGGAGAATATTCAAGATACATTATCAAACAAGTTCCCATCAGGGCAGCTGAAAGAATCCAACTGGAAAAAGCTGACAAAGGCCGTGAACACAACACAGATTCACCTAATGCAAGGAGAAGGGGAGTTAGAATGAAAGCGATGATTTATATACCAAAAAAAAAATCAGCTTTTGGTTGAGATTGACTCATAGGAGTGTTAATTCTTCTCCACTTCTAACTTAACCAAGAAAACGAATTTACTTAGGCAAAAAAAGAGTGTTTTTATTTGGAAGTCGAGCCAAAAAATGAGGTAAGAATGAGGGAAAGAGTAAGATTCAAGTGCTTACATTAGACACTGATTTTACTTTTCATCAAACACTTTTTCACTACACTAATACTGTACCTTTTTCTGTTCAGCATATCGCATATCTCATGCTGAACAGAAAAATGTTCACTTTATCTTGAGTTGTGAGGCTAAGCACTCAAATTATTTCTGTGTTGTCTTCATTGCTTATCTTCTTTACCTTGCTCGTAGTAACAGGGAAATCCCAGCCCTGGTAAAAGGTAAACGCACGACTGAGTTTGTCTTGGAGCCTGGCAAGGACTGCGGCTGAGGAAAAGTATCCACCTCAGCTGCCTTGCTCTCAGGTGCCAGTGTGACCACACACCTGGAGGCCCCTGAGAACCCCCGCAGCATCCCACTGCCGCCTCCATCCCCCGCTCTTACACGTCACTGTTTCTTAGGCTCCAGGGGTGAAGCTGCAGTAGGCCTGCCTCAGCCAGTATTCGCATCTCTTCTTTCACTGAGAAAACGGAAGCAATCATAAAACAACACCCATTTTTGTATCATTCCCAAATTCATCCAGTTATCTCCATTCACGTGCATAAGTTTCATCCTTCTACCTGTAACACCTGGTGAACTTGCTTTTTTGCTATGGTCAAATCCAATGATACCCCAGAATGCACCACCTTTTTCAAGCCAAGAACTTTCTTTCAAGAGCCATCCATCATGTTTGGAACACCTTCACCACCACTTGAAAGTCCTCAAGTCACTACTAGTGTGAACTTCAGTAATTAGAGAATAAATTAGCATTACTAAGCCTCAGTTACTTCATCTATCAAAAAGAATGATAATAATGTCTATCTCTTTGGATTTTTGTTAACATTAAGTGAAATGAAGCCTAAAAACCCCTTAAGATATTTGACATTGATTAATAATTCATTATTAATATTCAATTACACAGCTAAATATAATAAAGGTAAAATGTCTTCTATCAAGAATTTATTTTTAAATTGATTTTATTAGTACATTTTATACACACATTATGATTATAGTCAGCATTGAGAATTTGTACTTGTACATGACACATCTTAATTTGTAGTTTTTCCCATTCTCCTGCCCTCCCTACAACTTACCACCCCTTATACATAAGCTTCTTTTCCTTTTTTTACCATACATTTTTTCTTTCCCTTCTTTACTTACCCTTACCTTCTTATTCCCTTTTTCTTTGGAACATTTTCTTCCTATTTCACAATATCTCAAGCACTAGAGCCCACCCATTCATTCTGAGGCAGAAACACATCTCCAAAGCTAACTGCGGTAGAATGTTTTCTAAACGTGGTGCGTGGCGTCAGGATCGCATCGTCTTCTGGAACCTTGCCGGACCTCTGTCGAGTTGAGTTCATGTTTAGTTCCAACTCTGATGGCGGATGGCAGTAGCAAAGCCACGTGTCTTCTAAGCTTGGGGGACAAAGCCAAATCACTGGCCTTTTTCCTTCTCCCTTTGGAATTGAGCCAAGAAAGCTCAGGCCACACGGATTGACACGTGCTGATTGACACCGAGGCTCCCAACACTCGGACCTGGCTGAGCTTTCTGCTCATCGTGTGCTCCTCATCTGCTGTGTGAATGAATCATCATTAAAGCAGGGACGCCCCCCTCGCCATCAGAAGCGCCATTTCACCTGGCCTTGCGTACCTGTAGTATTTAAACCAAGTACCAAACTCAATGTTTTTAAAAGAATTACTTATTGAGTAGTCCTGACAGCTTAGCAGACAGAAGCAGAACCATTATAAAATGGAACAGGCCTTTGGATCCTCAAATTGTGCAAACAGAGAGCAAGATGAGAAAAATACTTAAGTCACAGGCTTCAGAGTGGAGTGGAGGAAGGAGGATTCAGAATGCAGAAGCTAGAAATTTAAGAACAGATCTGAGAATCACGGAAACTTGGCAGGACTGCCAGGCACCCGATCAAGGAGCGGGCAGTGCTTGCCCAGCTGGGTCCCAGAACTGTGAAGGACACGGATCTGCTGTGTGGCCTTCGCTCCCCCACACTTCCAAATGACAGCGTCTGACCCATGCTTGTCTTGTCGCTTTGAGTGCGGAGCGGGGAGGACCCTAGGTGAGCTTTGCACCTCCCAGGGAGTCAGGCTATACAGACTGGTTATGAAAGGTGTTACACAAAGAATTGAACCGGAGACTTCCTCTCTACACATTTGATTTCAAACGAGACCTTGGATCTCGATTCTGAGTCCAATGCCATCCGTAATAGATGAGATTGCTATGGGAAGCAAAGAAGAAGAAATGTGTGTATTTTGCATATGGGAATGATGTAAGTTAACTTTAGCCAAAGGACAGGCATTAGAGATTTGAAAACTTGTCTTAAAATGCTTTGACCCATCATGAGATGACCTATGTACTGTTCTCTTGAACCTAGGACTCTGTGCCTGCCTCGCCAGTTGTTACAGTGAAGACGACACAGTGTAACCACATAGCTGTGGATATGCCAAGGATGTGTTATAAGAACCCTCAGGGAATGTTACAGAATCTTCAGGTGCTTTATATAACACAGAAGGTGCCACATGGAGGCAGAAGAGAAGGGACGGGTAGGAG
>PVIC010047161.1:0-13983 GCA_004025085.1 Thryonomys swinderianus | reverse complement strand
TGGCTGTAGTATGATGACTTAAATTCTTTGGGGAGGATAGCTAGCAGGGGGGCAGCTGGGTCATACAGAATTTCTAATTTCAGTTGTGCAATCTCCAAACCAAAGCCCACAGTGGTTGTACTAGCTTGCATTCCCACCACCAATAGAAGAGGGTTCCTTTTTTTTTTTTCTAACCACAGCCAGGCCAGCATTAGTGATTGTTTGCTTTCCTAATGATTGGAGTTCTTTCCAGAGTCAGACAGAATCTTAGTGCTGCTTTACTTTGCATTTGTGTAATGGACAAAACTGCTGAACATTTTTTCATATATTTGTTGGCTATTTGTTATTTCTTCCTCTGTGAAGTACCTATTCACTTTTTTTTGCCCGTATCTTGACTGGGCCTTTAATTTTAAGTGGTTTAATTTTTTTGAGTTCTTGGTATAGTCTAGATACTAGTCCTTTGAGGAGCTGGCAAACTTTTTTCCATTCTGTAGGTTGTTTCTTCACTCTACTGATTATTTTGCTGTACAGAAGCTTTTTAGTCTTAAAAAGCTTATAAACCCATTATTGATTCTTACTGCTATTTCTTGTGTGACTGAAGGGCAGGGAGTGTACAGCATTTTGAGTAAGCCTATGCTTTGTGGTAGAATAAAAATACACATTTTACAAAATTTTTGTGCAAAGGAGGAGTAGTTTAGTAGGAGCGAAAACATTTGAGTTGACCAAAAGAAAAAAAGACAAGTAGTCTGATGCATTCCCTGACTGGGACTCCCCTCCCTCGGTGCAGGTGCTGTCTGAGGCATCCACTCTAGAGACTGGGTCTGGCAAGTACAATGCCGACCTGCAGGGAACTGTGCTCACTGGGAAAGAAACAGTACATGAACCTCCTATTACCACAGAAAGTGAGAAGGAGAGAGCAGAAATGAAAATAATGTGGAAGCCTAAAGTTGGGGGTTCCAATTCAGCCAGACTCCACAGAAGTCTCCTTGAGGAAGAGAAAGTGTCCTCCCTATTTTATCTGAGGAACTAGTTAAAATTAAGTTAGTTACATTTAACAGAAAACTCAGTTTCTTTCTCTCTTCCTGGAAGCCATTTCCAGGGCCTCTAATGCACAAGAAGCTAGGCTGCTTATGTAGCTCTTCCATCATCCTTAGTAGCTGATCACTCCTCAGGGAGATGAGCACAGTGCTTTCAGGCAGGGTAGCAGGACGGCTCTGTCTCCAGGAGTGAGCTTACTGGGGCTGCACTATCTTCGAGCAGCACCAGCCCTCTACTGATGCCAGCTATAGCGTCCTGGAGCCTGACCCCTGTGGCTGAGCTCTGGCCTGTCAGGCAATAACTTGACCAGGAGGCCCCCCGTTAACATCTCTGATTTCTCCTCCAACAGCCTCAGAAAGGTGTAAAGTTATGAGCACGTTCTCCTGAGGATTTTCCACACATTCGTACACCCGTCTGGACCAAAGTCAAGGTGCCACAAAGCTCCAGGGCTTGGTGGTTCTCAGGAAGGTTCTCTTTACACACGCACTCTGTGTGCCTCCTCAAAGACTTCGTACGGCCTAAGACATCTCCTACAGCCTTCAACACTTCCGTGTCCAGGAAAGAAGACAGTGAGAAACTGCCAGCCTCTGACTGCCATTTACATACCATGGTCACTGCTAAACTAGCCATGATGAAGTCCCAGTGCCCTTAGAAAGGAAGGGGAGGGAGAAACAGGCAGCGTTAGCCTCTGACACAGATGGGCAGGAGGCAGAGGGAAAGGACAGTGGTGGGCACTGGCGGGGGCATGGACAAGTAAAAGGCTGTGCAAGTCACAGGGATGGTACAGGGCACTACCTGGAACTTATTCTTAAATAAGCTGTGAAATTTAGAGTATTTTCATTCACTTTTTCTTTAGTGTGTTTTTGGCGGGGTTTTGCTTTGGTTGTTTTGGTTGCTGTTCTGCAGACTGAACCCAGGGTCACACAAACAGCACTTACTACACATCCTACCACTGAGTTATACCCCTCATCCTGTTCAACTTTTTAAAAAATGACCTTTCCACAAATTATACATCTACTTGATGTTTTTCTAGGTCCGTTTAAAAGAGCAATGTGTAAAACATCTTTGTGTGTTTTAGAGTAACAGTAACTGGTCTCTGGGTGCAGAAAGCAAGTTACTGTTGTATGTCTGGAACGGGTGATGGAATCCACAGAATGGATAAGATAATCACATGCACATAAAGACTTACCTGGAATGATTTACCAAAGACCAAACAAATAAAACTGACTGAATTTTTCAAATATCAGTAAGAACAAGACATAACCTAAAGAGATTAAAAGTGTTATTATGGACAAGAGAGAAACTGCTGGGTAATAAATGAAAGCCTTTTGTTTATGACTTCTTGAAAGTGACTGTATGCATTTATAAAATCAATTTTATGATGTTTTATAAACACATAAGTCAATTTTAGAATAGTCCATTAGGTAGCAAAAATAAGGAAGAGATCTTTATATCTGACTTATTACTCCTATTTACATTTAATATGTAGAAATCAATGGCAGTCATTACTAAAATAAGTGGCCACATTGACAGTATTACTGACAAAGGACCAAATGAAGAATTCAAGTATATCAGGTAAATGAATGATTTTAACACTGTAAATCTTCATGTCTCATAATAAGTGCTTGCTTTGTATTAATTTGCAACTTTGAACAATCCAGGTAAATGTGTTGACTAGTACGTAATAATATGGCTGACACTTTTAGAAAGCTATTTATCAGTACTATCATAGCATTATGCCTGATGGCACCTAATTTAATGAACTCTCATGATCCTGTGATGAGTTTGAAAGCTTGCCTAATTACCAAATTACTAAGGAGCATCTCTGGTTCCTATTATACAGTTTATATCCCTAGGCACTATTTATACATCATAAATGTAATTTTAAAAACTTATGTCAGATAATTTGAGGAATTCAACACTGCTCAACTAAATACAGACTATTCAGATGTAAATATGATAGTGTTTATTTTTATCATTCTTGGTTGTTCTTTTGTTGTTGTTTGTTTCAGTACTGGTGATTGAACTTCAGTCCTTGTGCTTCCAAGGCAGGTGTGGTACCACTTGAGCTAAATCCCCAGCCACAAGTGTTTACTTATTTTTTTGAGACAGGGTCTCGCTTTGTAGTTCAGGCTGGCCCTGAGCTCACTATGTAGCCCAGGCAAGCCTGGAACTCAGCAATCCTCCTGTCTCTACCTCCCGAGTGCTGGGGTTACAGACGTGAGCCACTACGTCACTGTGGTATGTAGTATTGATGGCTGGTGGGCATGAGTCACCACGCCCAGTATTGTATGGGGTTACCGGGATTGAACTCAGGACCTTGCGCTTGCGAGGCAGGCGCCGGGAACCACTGAGTTAAATCTCCGGCCCACACAAGTGTTTATTTTTAAAGCCAAAATTATTTCTTTGAAAGACCACCATCCAGGAATCACATTTCAATTGTTCTATCATACATTTAACTGTAAACTTTGATATATAAAATAGTACCTCCATTAAATATATAAGAACCCAGTATGTAAAGTAAGCACCTAAAACCTCTCTGTCCAAAACTATATTTACTATATATGAAAATGTAGGGAAAATCTGGTGTTTAGCAAAAATACTTATTCCATACAAATTAAAAAGAAATCAACTACCTTAGGATATTATAATAAGTATAATTTCAAGCATACAATTTTTGATATTGGGAAATGCTATTGAAGTTAATTTTTTAAAAACAGTAACTACTGGAGTGATAATTCTCTTAGACTCTGTTGATTTTTCTTATATTTAGATAGGTAGACAGATAAACAGACAGATACATATAAAAGTGCGCGTGTGTATGCGTATGTGTGTATGTAGGGCTGTCATAAATACAGCTTCAACTTCACCAAAAATGTGACCTAAATTTCCTTCCTTACTTTCCGTCTTTCAGGTCCACCAAAGGCAATGAGTCTGGCTTCTTCCACAGTCTCACAGACAAGACCATTTCCACATACAAATTGAATCACTTTCTTCAGCTGAGGAAACTGAGTCTTTATGACATCAATCACCATTTTACAGCCTTTAATCTCTCTTAGTCTTTCATTGATTGGCTTTATCTGAAAGATGGGGAAAATTTTCAGATATTACTTATACCTAAATATCAATACAAGTGGCTCATTACATTCTCATAAAACACAGAGGCACGACAACAAAAGGGGGTCCAGCCCCGGAGTATGTGCTCTTATCAGCTAAGTATTCTGCCTGTGGTTCAGGGTTCTTGACTCCTGGGCCAAAGTGAGTAATTTTCTTCAGTAGGCCAAGAAAATCACTGACAGATACCAAACATGTAGCAGAATTCTACGTTCTGGATATACTAAAGCATCTCAAGGCCTATCCCAAGATTCAAAATTTGGCCTGCTTCACCAGAACTCAAAGATTGGACCAAAAGTTTATTATGGGATTTACCAACAGACTATATGTGTCTTATCCCTTTCTTCTCGTTTTCCTTGGAATAAAATATATTGTTGGCTAGTAGGGACAGTGGTGAACGGAAAGAACGACATTCTCAAAGATTAATTTGCAGAACTATGGCAAAACTGAATTAGGAAGAAATGACTGAGTATCAAGAAAGACAGCAGCCAGGAGATACTCTTCTTCATCTACCAGTCATGTGACTCCAGTCACCTGGGTGACTGCTCAGAGGCACTTGTGCCACAATTGTTTCCCAAGTGGCCATAGTTTTAGACAAGAAAAATAAAGAGATAAGATTTGATGACTACTCAATGCCAAAAACTGCTGCTTTCTTACGTCAAGGTAATCTAGAGCCAGGAATGTCTCAGGTTCAGCTCGTTCCTCCTTCAGAAATCGAATACAGTCTTTGGCCACCTTTTCAGAAGATACTACAATGGCAACCAGGTACCGACCAAAGAGCTTAGTCACTGCCAGCTGGTACTTCTTGTGGATAGGGTGACACAGGTCAAGCAGCCTTCCAAACTTTGTAGGTTTCAAAAAGAAGAGAAAAATAAAGGCATTAGTGAGAAACATAATCCTCTGCTCTCTAGTAATAAAACTGCATAGGCAAAAATGACTAATTTTATGAGACTGCACAAACATTAGAGTCTCACTCTAATGGAGGTTTCAGCAAGAAATACTCACTGAGGTGTGTCAACTTCATTTAGACTACTACAGTATTATAGTTTTTTTAAATAAAAGTACGGTTATTAAATAATATTCATTAATTCCTTTATTCATTTGAAAAGAATCCATAAGGCACCTACTATGTTTAAGGACTGAACTAGACATTACTGAACAAAACAGGTAGTTTTAATCTCATAAATTTTCAGCCTAGTATGGGAAAAAGACAAAAATAATCCAAAGGGTGTTCAAAGCAGAGCTACATAAGGTGATAGTTTTCTATTCTGAGGGTGCCATCAGGGATGAGGCTGGCCTAAGAAGTTAGAAGGAAGGCTTCTCTCCAAGAGGCGTTATCTGAACTGCTGTCTGCCATGTGGCCAAAGCCAGGCGTTGCAGCACACCCCTGTAATCCTAACACTGTACGGGGCAGAGGCAGGAGGGTTGCAAGTTTGAGCCCAGCCTGAGGAACTTAATGAGACCCTGTTTTAAATTTAAAAACAAGGGCTGGGTATTTAGCTAGGCTCTGTAAGAATATACTCTGAGGATCTGGTTCTGCCCTTCCTTCTGAACTTTTACTGGTGTTCCATACCAGGGTTCTTCAAGGTGGGAAGACACACCTCACGCTGGAGAGAGGTCTTCAATATGGCCCCACAGCTTAATGAGGAGCCAGATTCTTCATTACCACCAAAGAACTTTTTGATTTTGGATTCATCAGTTTTGTTTTTGTTTTTTTTGAGACAGGGTCTCGCTTTGCAGTTCAGGCTGGCCCTGAGCTCACTATGTAGCCCAGGCAAACCTGCAACTCAGCAATCCTCCTGTCTCTGCCTCCGAGTGCTGGGATGACAGGCGTGAGCCACCACGCCCAGTACTGTGGTGTGTGATATTGATTGCTGGTGGACATGAGTCACCACGGACAGCATTGTATGTGGTTACCAGAGACCAAACTCAGGATCTTGCACTTTAGAGGCAGACACCAGAACCACTGAGCTATATCTCTGGCCCTGATTCATCAGTTTTTAAATCTAACATCTCCTAATCAGAGCAGGAAAAGGAAACAGATACTGTATACAAGTTTTCTCCTTAGATAACGGGTGTGAATTCCCAGGAACTAGTCAATTCATCAGTTTAGCTTATGCACAGTTCAGAACTATTACCGCTTCCAAAATTTTATGCTATCAGGTTGTTCGACTGCTGAACTTTTGTTGTTGTTGTTTTGTTTACTAACTTTGGTCATTCTATTTGAAATTTAGAGAATGAGATTCTGAGATCCAGCCTTATTCCTGCATCATTATCCAGAAGTCAAAGCCCACAGTAGAGTCAGAAAGTGAAAAAGCTGTGAAGGTGATGAACAGATGGGTGGAGAGGTAGGAAGTAAACCACCAGAGTGTCTGCTACGGAGGGCAATCTCAGATGTTCGGAAAGAGAGCAGCAGTTAACATGCCAAACACTGGAGAGAGACTGTCACAAAATAAGGAAGGGACAGGGCACCCTGGTGTCTGTGACAGGAGGCAGACGCCAGAGCCCTGACGCTGACAGAAGTGATAGAGTGAGGCTGACCTCCCAACAACAGGGCAGGTCACTGCTCTGGGCAGCAAAATACACCTATGAACCCTGACGCAGCATGACTCAGAGAATAAAAATAAGCCAACAGTATCTGCTGAGAATTTTTTTTTTAAGTAAATGAAACCACAAAGAACATGAGGTTTGATGGCAGTTGGGGGAGGGGAGGGTCTCAGACTACTTTAGGACACCGGAGTCCCTTGGGGATACCAGTCCACATGAGTCGCTGGGTACTGCCTTCGTGTCACACTTCTCCCCAGTAAGGACTCACCTACAAACACTGTGAAAAGTTGTTTCCATCTTACTCTAATTATTATTGTAATATTGACAGTAGTAGGTATAAACTGTTAAGTACACAGCAGAAGATTTCAGAAATACCTCAACAACCATAAAAATAAAACAAAAATAGATTCTCTGATCTAAGACCTCATAGTGGTAATATCACCCCAAAAGGAGAGCACGACGCTTCTGGTCTAGTTACCACGGAATCTGGGTACAGTCTTTTAAGATGCTCCAGTACTTCTGCTCTCTTTTGTTCACGTTTTCCCTCATAGTTATCAATTCCAGCATTGTGCAAGTCACTCATAATACGATTCAATTCTTCATTAACTTCAGACATTCTTGATTTTGCTTTTCCAATTTCATCTGTCAGGGTTTCTTCCTCTTGTTTTTTTTCATTTAAGAAATCCCTACAAAATGACAACAAATTATACTGCAAAAAGATATGACCAAAACTTAGACACCACCAGATGCAGCACAGTCTTGTCTGATTTGCATGGGAACACAGTGGTGCTTTACCAGATTTTAAAGGCTAAAAATACAATGCAAGACATTTAACACCAAATGTGGGCACAGGCCTCTTGATCACTCTGTACTGATTCAGAAAATACATTTTTCTAAATACTGAAAAAATAAAGACAGCTAACTTTAATCAGAACAATCACTAGGATCTTAAAAGGAGATGCCAATTAAAAAGTCAGTTGTAGAATTTCTAGGATGTATTAGCTTTCATATCACTCATTTCTTCTTTATAAATATGAATACTAAAAGGGGTGTCAAGTTTCGTCACTGCTATGCATTTATATATTTTTTTTCTTGAGACAGGGTCCTGCTTTGTAGTTCAGACTGGTCCTGAGCTCACTATGTAGCCCAGGCAAGCCTGGAACTCAGCAATCCTCCTGCTTCTGCCTCCCGAGTGCTGGGATGACAGGCGTAAGCCACCACTCCTGGCACTGTGGTATGTGGTATTGATTGCTGGTGGGCATGAGTCACCACGCCCAGCATTGTATGTGGTTACTAGGATCGAACTCAGGACCTTGCGCTTGTGAGGCACGCACCGGAACCACTGAGCTAAATCTCCAGCCCGCATTTATATTTTCAAAATTTAAATATTTTATTATGTGGTTAAGTATAATCTCTAATTTAGAATGAAATGAAAACAACGGTGTGAAAATATGGAAATGATGGGAATATCCTCTAAAATATAGAAATATACTTGACTCTAGAAATGTAGACAGTTGTGAGGAATTTTTTCCTCTACTTACGTGCATGTCTTTGTATATTCCTCCAACTTTTCTATTCGTTTTTTATAATCTTCTATCTGCTCTTTTATTTGTTTTAGGTTTCCCTAAAAGAAGAAATGAAACCTAAATTCAATTACAGCAATCCCAAACCAATAAAATCATATCTTGAACTTACTATAATGTAAACTGTTACAAATTTGAACTGTATCAAATATATTAAATAAAAATATTTATGAAAACAAATTTTAATTTTGAAAAGGCAATCAGGTTAACAGTCCAGCTAAACTGTCACAGCCATTTAAAGACCTTGACTTAAAATTTATTTCTGCTCAGAGCCAATGGAAAGTTAAAAAGATGGGGTTTCATGATTTGACTTATACAATAAAAGTATCATCTGGCTGCTATCCTGGGACTTTTGTGTAGGAGTCAAGGGCAAAGACAGAGAAAACGGTCAGTTACTACACTGATCCAAACTCTCAGAATGGTAAACTGGACGAGGCTGGTAGCAGTAGAAATGGAGAGATTCTTGGTACATTTTGAAGGTGGAACTAAAAGAAATTTGTTGAAAGAGTTAGAGACAGGCTCTACATTTGGTGAACTTGAGCAACCAGAAGACTGAACTACTGAACTGTCATCACTGAGATGAGCAAGACTGTGGAGCACAAGTGGGTGACAGGTAGGGAGGTCAGAAGTTCAGTCCAGGTGCAAAGCTTGAGATGCTGAGGAAGTTGGATATGTACAAGGTAGAAGCTGTGAAGGTCTGAGCTGGAGGTAAAAATGTGCAGTATAGTATCTCAAGTTGTGTGGTTATAGATCACCAAGGCAATGAATGCAGGCAAGAGAAAAACCACAAGTGGGAATATAGTCATATTGTCAGCAGTACGTCTTTGGGGACAGCCTGGGTTTATACCAGGCTGTTTATATACAAATAAAAACTACATTATTTTGTCACGATGGGCCAGACACTCCATAATGAACTGTTCTTACTGCCGAATATACTATAGAAATTTTGTAGCTGAGTTCTCAGACTTTAGAAAGGTCATGAGGCTTGAAGATGGAGACTAGATGCTTTGGTGAATTTTTCAGTCATATGGACCTATTCAATCTGCCCATCACTAAAGGACAGACAAGGCTAAATGAAGAAATCAAAGTACAGAGGAGTTAAGGAATTCACTTATCTATTGAGAATATACATACTAAGTAAGTATTAAGGCTGCTGGGAGGCCTGTGCACCTCACCAAGGGAGCTCATCATTATGCTGTCCGGCTCTGGGTTAACTAACCATTCCTGGCTGCAGCTACCCCCCAATCCAGGAGGGGAATGATTCTAGATCCCTCTATTACATGACCTGCAGGCACTCACATCCCTTGTAGAAAACAGAGCAGCATCTGAGTATGACCTACGTACACCCTCCCATGCCCTTTGAATCCTGTCTAGATTACTTATGCTGCCCATACAATGTAACTGCTATGCAAATGGACATACTATACTCCAGAAATGACAGGAAAAAGTCTGAAACATGTATATCTTTTCTCAAATATTTTTAATCCTTGAATGGCTGAATCCACAGAAGCTGAACTCAAGGATACAGAAGGAAGAGAGCATTAGTCTGAAATGTTTTCAAATGACTTTGCATTCACCTCAAGCAAGATACTTATACTGTCCTTCTATTCTCCTAGACTTACTGGACTAAAAGATATGAAAACAGACTATATCTAATGAACATACTTATCACTACCCAGACAACACTGAATGTATGAATGAGGGCACTGTCTTTTCCCATTATAACTGTAAAAAAGCATGTAAATAATACTAGGAGCAGAACACATAATCCAGAATTTTTTTGATTTTTGCAATGATGGTGATTGAACCCAGAGCCTCAGCCCTCTATCAATGAGTTAAACCCTGGCCCCCAATTTTAAAAACTGCTTATGTTTAAGGTAAATCCACTTATATGCGTACTGAGAAGGTAATAAAAAAGGGAATGCAATTTCACCAACAATAATTCTAGGTAATTACTGCACAGTCGGAAGTACCTGAACTTCTCCGTGCCTCCTCTTCTCCAATGCCAGTCTTTCTTTCTCTGCTTTCTGTTCCCACTGCAGCTTCTCTAGCTGTTGAGTCATTATAGCCACTTTCTTTCTTACTTGCTCCTTAAGTTCTTTATAATGATCCAGCTGTATAAACAGCATTGAGCATTGAAAAGGGCTAATTCACTTAAAGATGCATGAGAGAAAATTCTCTGTATGACAAAGTCTAGCAGACAACTAATCTTATCAAAAGCTTCTTTTATATAATTAGTCATTTTCTCCAGGTAACATATGTGAATATAATGTGAAAGCCTTACCTTAATCTCTTTAGATAGAGCAACAAGATACTCAAAACAAATGCTATATAAAACTCTGTAAGAAAATCTAAAGAGAAAAAGGGGAATCCAGAGAAAATGACACTTTTTTTCTATTTGTACAGTCAAAATTATTTGGGCATGATGTACTAATAAACTATTAGAAAAGAAAAAACTTCAAACAAAACCCCTTGATAAATATTTATTCATATGTACTTAAAGCTCCCCATCATACTTTTTAAGCAATTCATAGAATGTCTCCTGGTCATTTGTTTCCTGTTAGAATACTTCTTGCTTTTTACTAATTTCATCAGATACATGTATCTCTGAAGCCATAATGTTTTCAGTCAATGCTTTTGATGATAAAATTTCTATTTTAGCACCCACACCAAGTTGGCACATTATTAACTGAACCTGTGCAGGGACCACCTAGCGATGCATTTCAAGTGCATCTGGTATGGAGGTGCTCAGCCTTGGGTGCACATTGGATGATTTCATGTAAATACCCCAAATCCTGCCTACCGATGACTTCATTGATCTGGGGTATGTCCTAGCCTTAGGAATTATTGAGTTCCTCAGTTGATTCACATGTACAACCCAAATGAGTACTAAGTGGTTGGCAGAATATCAGAATCATGTTTAGAAGTTTGGATAAGTGCACTCCAGTGTTAAGTAAAGGGATGCTTTTGCTTTGTGTTATTTGTGGTAGAAAGGGTATTAGTATTGCAAACAAAGCAGTTCCAACAACTGTATGGATTAGTGTTCACACGATTGTTCACCTACAACAAATCACTCTATATGCATATTTTACTGTCTTATGTGTGTTAGGAAATTGGGGTTTTCAGTTTTCGTATTTTCCATTGAAAATGTAGATGTTTCTCAATGACATGGATATGTTCTGAGGAATGTGTCATCAGGCAATTTGATTGTTGTGCAAACATAATAGAATGTAATTGTTCAAACTTAGGATATTTTGTATATGGAGCCTGTTGTTTCTAGGGCCGTGAAAAAGGACAAAATTAAACTAAGCACAAGATAAAATAATGCAATAAAAAATTATTTGGGCATGTTATAATAAAAGATTACCATAAAGTAAAAGATAAATGATACCCTTTAGTCAAGAGGTTTAAAAAATTTCAACATATACTTTTGATATTTAGTACTAATTCATTACAACTATACCGAATTGGATATGACCTAGCAGTAAACAGTTCTTTGTTTTTCATACTGGGATTGAACTCAGGATGTTGTGCCTGCCAGGCAGGCAGAGTATCACTGAGCTACATCCCTGGCCCTATCACTGAACATTTTAAATCAACTCAATCATTTCCCCTCCTAGCAAATTTCTTCAAGGCCATATATATCTGACTTTTAAATTTATTTACTTATTTATTTATCAGGGTTCCAATTTGCGACCTTGTGCTTGTGAGGCAGGCGCTGGAACCACTAAGCTAATTCCCTGGTCCCTTTTAAGTTTTTATAATATCATCAGAGAAAACAATTGTTTTATTGAAAACTAACCTGGCTAACTATCTAGCTTTCATAACAAAATTACATCAGGTAATCTTGTTTTTGAAGACTTTAACGTCTAAATATTCTAAAACCATCTCTATTGTATAAAGCAAAAGTAGCTTAAAGACTAAATTCAGATTGAGTACAGATTTAAAAATTTAAGTTTCAATAATTTACATTGTGAGGATAATCTCTTAACCATCAGAGAACTCATTCTTAGGGAAAAGGATAAATTGAAACAGTGAAAAAGCTTCCCTATGTGTTGATTTTTTCACCTGACTGGCTTCCAGTTCAATGCCTCGCCCTTTCTGTATGGTTTCTTCTTCAATCTGTTTTTCAAAACTTTTCCATGCACTATCTAAATCAACCAGCTCTGTCTGCAGGGCTCGTATGTCATCTTCCTGCTTAGAACACTGTTTTTCACAATCTTTTATTGATTTCTTAGACGCATCCAATTTCTTGAGGTGGTAAGAAGTGTTTTCTTTGGCTTTAATGTACTGAGGCCTCTTCTGACTTAAAAGTGCTTCAAGAGATCTAAAAAGGACAAAAGGTATTTTGAAGAAAATGAATTTTGTTAATATGGAATCTGAAGTTCTTTTGTTCAGATCATTCAAAAACTTAATTCTGCCAATTAGCTCTAGAGATTAGTAAGATGATCAATAGTAGGCAAAGGTTGGGCAGCTTTGGGGAGGGATGAGTAGAAGAAGCCTGGAGGCAATTTTAAAGAGTGCTTGAACAATGAAATGCTCCAAAGGTATAGAACTTCTCAGCACAAACGATGAATTTTTTTTTTTTTTTGAGACAGGGTCTCGCTTTGTAGTTCAGGCTGGCCCTGAGCTCACTATGTAGCCCAGGCAAGTCTCGAACTCAGCAATCCTCCTGCCTCTGCCTCTCAAGTGTTGGGATTACAAGTGTGAGCCACCATGCCCAGCATTGTGAGGTGTGGTACTGATTGCTGGTGGGCCTGAGTCACCATGCCCCATATCATATCATTATACGTGGTTACTGGGATCGAACCTGGGACCTTGCACTTGCTAGGCAGGCGGCGGAACCACTGAGCTAAATCTCTGGCCCCATGTAGACTTTTTTTTTTTTTTTAACAAAATCACATGAGACTCAGAGGTACCAGATGGAATTAAGAATGTGACAAAAGAACCTGACTACAGTACAAATATATTATAATGTAATAAAGAAGTCCAAAGAAAGACTGCTATCTTAAGTAATTCTGGAATCTCTAACAACAAAAAAGGAACTTACACAAACACACTGCACTCTAGTTATGAGATGGCTTTCCTTGTGAGTATGGGTTAACTATTCTGATACTGCTCTACATTGGTGGCTGATGATAGAAGCTAGGTTTCTCACTGTTGATGGTGGTGGATTACAGTTGGGAGATACTGGTATCAAGTCATGTTTAGCTTCATATAGACAAAGACCGCCACATGCGGAAATACTGACACGTGTGAGTCAGCACTTACACATACATGTCCTAATTCTGTCAACTAAGGAAAGGAGCACACTCACATGCAGATACTGGTTCCTACAACCATTCATCCATAATGGGATCTGGCACCCCCAGGAGAAATGCCTTGGCCGAAGGCCTGGGGCACCTCACAGTGCCATACAGTATAGACATGCTAAAATATCACGATGATAGAGTATGCCAAAAGGACACAGGAGTAAAGAAAAACAAGTAATGGTGAATAAAAAAAGGGAAATAAAGCTTATGTATTTAGGCAGTGTGAGGTTGGGGGGTGGGTAGGAGAACAGGAAAAAATGAGAATTAAATCATGTCATCTACTGGTACAAATTCCCAATATTGATTGTGATCATGATATGTATATACAATGTATCAATAAAGATAAAATAAACTTAAGAGAAAGGAACACAGGAACCAACTCAAAGAGTTCTCAATGGCCACATGTCACA
>PVIC010047159.1:0-13977 GCA_004025085.1 Thryonomys swinderianus | reverse complement strand
GGTCTCACTTTGTAGTTCAGGCTGGCCCTGAGCTCACTATGGTGCCCAGGCAAGCCTCGAACTCAGCAATCCTCCTGTCTCTGCCTCCCGAGTGCTGGGATTACAGGCGTGAGCCACCATGTCCGGCATTTTTCCATCTTTTTTGAGTACAAATTTTCAAAGTACATGTTTATTATCTTTTGGACTTACAATGAATCTGTGGTGATTTCCCCATTTTCATTCCTAAAGACATGGATTTGAACCTTTTCCTTCCTTTGATAAGGTTGGCTAAGGGTCTGTGGATTTTATTTATCCTTTTGAAGAACCAACTCTTAAATTCATTGATTTTTTTTTTTGTAGTGTTCTTTTTTTGTCTCCATTGCATTAATTTTTGCTGCTGTGATCCTTGTAATTTCCTCCCTAGTATGAGCTTTGGGTTTGTCTTGCTCCTCTTTTTCTAATAGCTTGAGGTTCATCATTAGATTGTTTGAGTTTGCCCTATTTTCTGAGTGTAGGCATTCAGTGCTATCAATTTCCCTCATAGAACTGCTTTCATTGTGCCTCATAAATTCCTTTATGTTGTACTGGGGTTATCATTTAATTGTGGAAACTGTTTAATTTCTTTAATTTCTTTTGTGGCCCATTGCTTGATCAACAGTGTTGTTCAATTTCCATGTGTTTGTGAAGATCTTGGAATTTCTTTTGCTATTGAGCTCAAGTTTCAAGGCCTTGTGGTCTGATTGTGTGCAGGGAATAACTCCAATTCCTTTGCATTTATTTAAGCCTGTTCTATGAACTAGGATGTGATCTATTTTGGAGAATGATCCATGAGCAGTTGAGAAGAACATATTCTGACTTTGTAGCATGAAATACTCTGTAGGCATCTATTAAGTCCATTTGTTCAAAAGTTTGGTTTAGCTCAAGTATTTCCTTATTGATTCTTTGTTCAGTCGATCTGTCAATTTGTGACAGTGGAGTATTGAATACTATTGTATTAATGGTTGTCTGGCTTTTCATGTCCATTAATGTTTGTTTTATATAGTTGGGTGTATAAATATTTATGATTGTTATTTCTTTCTCCTGGATTATTCTCTGTACCAGAATATAGTTACCTTCTTTGTCTTAATCAGTTTGGGTTTGAAATGTATTTTATCTGCCAACAAGATAGCCACTCCTGCTTTTCTGCCGTTTCCTGTGGCATAGAGAATTGTTTTTCATTCCTTTATTTTCAGTCTATGGGTTTCTTTCTGGATTACATGTGTTTCCTGTATCCAGCAGATTATAGGATCTTGCTTCTTGATCCAGTCTGCTAGTCTGTGTCTTTTAATTGGCCCATTGAGTCCATTGACATTAATGGTTATGACTGATATGGACAGATTCAGAGCTGCCATATTTCCCTGTTATTGACTCTTTTCTTCCATAATTTTTCCCTTTTTCATTGAGTTTCTTGTTTGGCCCAGTGAGTTCACTCTCTTGGGTCTCGTGGGTATGGAATTTTCTGTGTTTTTTTCCAAGATGTTCTTTAGAATGTTTTGGAGTGCAGGTTTCATATTTGTGAAGTTTTTCCAGTGTTCTTTGTCATGGAAGTATCTTATTTCCCCGTCTATTCTGAAAGATAGTTTTGCAGGATACATCAGTCTAGGTTAGGTAGGAGGTTGTTTTCCTTCAGTGCTTGAAACACTTCCCTCCAGGCTCTCTTGGGTTGAGTGTTTGTGTTGAAAAGTCTGCTGTGATTTTAATGGGCTTCCCTTTGTAGGTGATTTTCTTCCTTTCTCTCACTGCTTTCAGTATTTCATTCTTTTGTTGTGTATCTGAAATCTTGACAATTATGTCTAGGTGTAGATATTTTTATGTCATGGCCTTTTTGAGTTCTATAGGCCTCATTTATCTGTGTCCAATTTTTTTCCTGTGAAGTTTTCTGCCATTATCTCTGACAACAGTTTCTTTTGCACTGTCTGCTGCCTCCTCAGTGACTCCAATCAGTCTTATATTATTCTTTGAATAATGTAGAAGCTGTTGGATTGATTTCTCATGGTCCCTTGCCATTTTCTATAGAGTATGTCTTTCCTGTTCATTGGCTGCTATCCTGCCTCTTAGTCTGAAATTCGGTTCTCTGCTTCATTCATCCTACTTCACAAACTTTTGTTCTCCTTTTTCATCACGTGGAGCTCTGCTTGAAGGTGTTTAAAAGGTTCCATAGCTTTTGCTGTCTTAGATTCTATCATTTCGCTGATCTCTTCTTTAATGAAGTCCTTCACTGAGGACAATATCTCTATTTTCATCTCAGTGAGGAGTTCTGATTTCCATTTTACTAGATCTGCTTTTGTTAGCACTTCAGAGACTCCTGGTGTTTGAGTTTCAGTTTGCTGTATTTCCCTTTTCTCTTGAGTTTCTCTGTCCTGGTTATCTTTGTGTCTAGCTTTTCGAATATTTTCTCATTTCTACTCCTTTGTTGTTACTAATGTTAGTTGTTTACTTCCTTGCTTGGTGTCTGGGCAATGTTTGTTGCAAGTCTCTTTGTTTCTATTATTTGGCACCCTTTGGAAGTGGCACCCTCCTGGGGTGTCCTCCTTGAATCTGTAATGACCCTTGAGAGTTCCCAGTTCTGGCGCATCATGGGAGGTATTTGAACAGAAGAATCACATTATCTTTGTCATCATAATCAAATGTACCAACAACAGTGTTAAACACAGTAAATGAAAAGTTTTGATAATTTCTATTCTGAAGACTTTGAACTCATGAGTTACCTCTATGTCCATATGCCAAAATTTAGAATTAATCAGCAATGTGTATATAACATGCAGCTCTTAAATGTACCTGCAGTATCCTTTGGGAATAAAAGATCATTGTGTAGTCAGGGAGGTAGGAAGACAGAAAGAGAGTGAAAGCTTAAAAATAGAGTTAGCAGATTTATAAAGACCACATAGATCTTTATCTTTCTTATTTTCTAGTCAATTAACTTAACCAGTTGGCCATGAGGACAGGTGTTCCCTTCCTTATTTTTGTTATATCCTTGGTCTCACCCACCTCCTATGTGATTTTATTATAAAATACATATATTGCCTTCAGCTGTTGGCCCCTGAATGTAAATTATGAACATATCATTTAATACAACTACTTGTCATGTCATTTAACAAAGGAGAAGATATATGCATTTGTGTTTAAGGATTATAAAATTAACTTTACAGAGATCTCACTTTCTTCAATGAATTTGTATTACTGTCTGTGGTCATTTGATTGCATTTGGAAGAAATCTCATATTTCTTGGGCGTCCACTAGCAAAAGATTCTCTATGTAGGACCTGTGCAATTAAAATCAACATCTTTGAGGTTGGAGCTTAGGCAAAAGCGACTTGAAAATATTTAAGTAAATTTTAAGTATTTTAAAGTAGTTATACCCCAATAAGATAGTCGTTACACCTATTGGGCTAGATTATTTTCAAGATCTCTGGCAACTGACATTCTATAATACTGCAGGTAAGAGAAACATTGCCTTAGAGATCCTTTGTCAATGATGGAACATGTATGGTAAGATGTCTGCATGGTAAAGGCCTGTGATTATTTAGGTGTGGTTCCTAGACCAACATTACAGCATCACCTGGTGAAGTCTTAGAAGTGCAAATTCTCAGATACTTGATGAATCAGAAACTGGAGGGTGGGGCACAGCATTCTGTGTTTAACCAATTCCACCTCTCCAGGTGATTCTGGTGCACTTCCAAGTCTTGAGAACCACTGGCTTGAGAAAAGGTCACTGAGTTTTGGAGTGTAGAACTTCCCATGTGACTGGCACTATCATGGACACCCAGCTATAGCATGATGTTCCATAACTTATCTTCTCTGAGCCCCTCTTTACTGTTTTTAAAGGAGATAAAGAATTTTGCTTTAACTTAATAGAAATGGTTGTGAGATCAGAGTTTAGTTCCAAGCCCCTTTGTAACTGTTAAGCATGCATATACATTTAAGGCATGCTTGTGAGGAACATAATTATGGGTTAGTAACTTTATATCATCTCAATTAATCTTTAGCCACTTTACATATAGTGATAGAATTACTTGATAATCCAATTTAGCTTTCTAATTATGTTAGAATCCAAATATTGAAATCCAACATTAATACTCAATTACGGCAAAAGCCAACTATATGGAGTTGAGGTGGTACATGCCTGTAATACTGGTGGCTTGGGAGGTGGAGGCAGAAGAATCACAAGTTGTAGGTCAGGACAATTAGTGAAAACTTGTTTTGAAATCTAGAAAAGTTCTGGGGATGTAGCTCAGTGCACAGCCCTTGGATTCAAATCCTAATACTAAACAAAAAAAATACCAGCTACATTTAAATTTAACAAAACTGAACTCCACCTATATAAAAATCTTAACTACTCAATTTATAATAGCTAAATATTAGAAACAGTGTAGGGCCAGAGATTTGGCTCAGTGGTTCTGGCACCTGCCTCGCAAGTGCAGAGTCCTGAGTTCGATCCCCAGTAACCACATACAATACTGGGCGTGGAAACTCACGCCCACCAGCCATCAATACCACATACCACATGCCACAGTGCCAGGCATGGTGGCTCACGCCTGTAATCCCAGCACTCAGGAGTCAGAGAGAGCAGGATTGCTGAGTTCGAGGCTTGCCTGGGCTACATAGTGAGCTGAGGGCCGGCCTGAACAAAGCGAGACCCTGTCTCAAAAAAACAAAAAACAGTGTATATATCCATCAACAGATGATTATATAAAGAAATCATGACATCTATATGATGGAATACTTCTTTAATGAAAAGAATAGTGGATTTGAGACATTTGTAGGAAAATGGATATACTTGGAAAATATAATATTAAGCAAAATAACTCAGATACACAAGTGTTAATACCCTATGTCTCATTTGAGTGAGGCAAAGTATAAAAATGAATAATAAAGGATAAATAGAAGACAAAGAGATGGATCTCTTGCAAGAGGGAAGTAGTTCAAGGGAAAAAGGGTTGGGGAGGAGGAGAAGGGAAAATAAATAGAATAGAGATATGCCATTCACTGGAATCTAATATCTCAATTAATGTGAACATTATATGTTGTGAGCTAAGATTAATAATATCAGCAAGGGGCCGGAGATTTGGCTCAGTGGTTCCGGCGCCTGCCTTGTAAGCACAATGGTCCTGAGTTCGATCCTCGGTAACAACATACAATGCTGGGCGTGGGGACTCACACCCACCAGCAGTCAATACCACATACCGCAGTGCCGGGCATGGTGGCTTACACCTGTAATCCCAGTACTTGGGAGGCAGAGGCAAGAAGATTGCTGAGTTCGAGGCTTGCCTGGGCTACATATTGAGCTCAGGGCCAGCCTTAACTACAAAGCGAGACCCTGTCTCAAAAAAAAAAAAAAATATCAGCAAGAATGAAACATGGGGTGGGGGATTGGAGGAGAGAGGGTGAAGGGAAGGGGATTAAAAAAGAAACATGCTGTGTACATGTTAAGCACTCCCCAAGGTGATTGTAAACTGCATAAGCTGTAAACATGTATTAATAAAATAAAAATTTTTAATATAAAAGTTTAGTTACATCAATACTCAACAGTGGGACTAGGACAACAATGGGACATGTTAAGGATAATAAGAGTATTTTGTTATACTCATCAACAAAAACAGGAAGTGAAGTCTTGTATTGGTAGGTAGAGTATGTTGACTCTTAGCTCTGACAGTACAGTAGTTCCTCCTACTACATTGGGGACCCATGCTTTGTTTCTGGACTTTAATCTTTCATTTTAATGTGAGCAGTTTAACCTACTTGTGGGGGGAAAAACAACCCTTCAAGAGTCTGTTATTTTAAGATGTTTCACAAGTGTGACTTAGGTAAACAGTAAAAGTTACAGGGATTGCTTTCCTCGTGAGTGGACTTTAAGAACTAGAAAAGCATCTGTCTTTCTCAATTGGATTAATTGTTCCCATCAATATCAGGTTAGGCTTGAGTTGGATCGTGCTGGACAGTTGTGGAGAATTGTATTTGAATTAGAGAAAACTTCCCATCACTATTGGTCCTTAGGGGTGCATTATTGGCTCTTAGCAGTGAGAACGGATTTATTCTGAAATTACTAAGACTGTTTTCAGATAAGAAGGCACCTGTAAGTGTGAACATTTTGTTCTAGCTGTTTCACACATGGAGAGATGTATGTCTGTGTGAGTACACAGTCTTATTGGCTATATATTATTTTTGCCTGTGTTTCTTGGTCACTACTGTGTGTTTTGTAATTGCAATTTAAGAGGGGCTAGAATGTAAACTGGCCGTCAAGAATGGAGTGTTCCATCTCCAAAGAATATTGTTTTTCTGTGGCTAAAGAAACAAGTGTTCTCCCCTGGGGAGGGTTGGTGTTTCTCTTGCATCCAGACAGCGGTGTGGGCTTTGTTCTGAAGACCGGTAGACGGGCACAGCATCTGCCTGTGTTCTTAGCACTTTAAGGATTCAAGCTCTCTGCTTTTCATTATTGTTGTTAAATTTCCACAATTGACCGCTTAGAGGTAAGAGAAGTAATGGGGAAGGTATCGAGTTTTCCCTTCTACCCTTTTTTGCCCAGAAGTCCCCTGCTTTGTTCTGTCAAAGGCTGAGTCTGCTGAGATTCTGCCAAGGAGAACTGAATTTTCCTTTGGGAATCAGAGAAAGGCCCAGTACTCAGTAAATTTGAAAAAGACAAGCTTTTCAGATGTTAATAAGTCTACTCAGGACCCAGGAAGCTCTGTAGTCTGGGGGGCAGATTAAATACCAGAGCAGTCTAACCTTTTCCTGGGCTTTAGCCAGATTCTTACTGTTGGTGATCTTTAAGAAAGGAATACAAAGGTGGAATTCTCCCAGTGGTCAATGATTTGAACTTGGAATTCAATGCAAGCTCCAAAAGTCACGGCAAGCAAGAAGCACTGGCAACACCAGGCGCCTATTTGGGTGCCAGATTTTCACATTTTCCTTAGCTTTCTCTCCTCATCCTTTACCTTGGCTGTGAGTCAATGCATAACAGCCAATTGCTGCTACAAATATCATGTAGCGTACTTGAAAAAAAAAAAGATTTTCATGCTTTGAGAACAGCACAGAAACCACAGGGAAAAGCCAGTTACTTATTTTCATCACAATTAGTGCAAATTTAGGTTGTAGAAAATTGTATAATGAACATTGTTATACCTGTGTCCCCAAGAGCAGCATTTGTAATTTGTTCTGTAATGCTTTCTGTAAATAAAACATGTTAACGTCTGCTGTTGTAGTCAGGATTTGCAAGGGAAGAGATTTAATGTGGGTCACATAATTTACAGGATTATTTTGTAATGTTTACCCAAAAAGTCAAAAGCAGAGGAGTGCAAGGGGCTCTGACCACATACTAGGGACCTGACGAATGCAGCTGAAAGCTTGGATCCCGTGGCCATGTCCCACAGGACTCCAGCTAAAGGCCTAGAGCCTACAGCAACGTCTCATGTTTGTTCATATTGAGGATCTGCGCTGGGAAGGCCCAAAGGCCAGTTACAGAGCCTGTGTGCACAGGGTGCAGGATCTGTGCCACCAGGCTGAGGCATATGCACTGGAGCCAGGAGACAATGCTCAAGGTGAAGATCAGAGCTGCACTGATGAGAACAGCAGGCCTTCCTTGTAATGGTGAGGACTTTGGCTCCTCTGATAATGAGCTGACTTCATGTCAGGAAAACTAGCTGCAGCAAACTTGTCCAAAAATTCAGCAGCAAATGATTTTCCCCTGCAGGTCTTTTTTTTTTTAATGTTGGCAACAATCCTCAGGTGGGCCTTCCACGCCCAGAGCCATGGTGATTCAGTTCAGCTGGGTGCTCCATGTTAATCATTAGTTAATCTGCCACATCTGCTTTTACTCCCTTTCTCAGTACTATTCCTATCCTCTGCCCAGAGGTAGCCTTAATTCTGAATTGGTATATATCCTTCATGGCCATGTTTTTTAGTGTATATATAAAATTATGTATAATATGATACTGCATTGTGTTAATACAGCATGTATTAGGTAATATATAATAGATTATATATAATTAGAAAACATGGCCAAGAAGGATACATGTCAAATATGTGTGTGTGTGTGTGTGTGTGTGTGTGTATATATATATATATATATATAGTTTATTAACATAGTTTTCATCAGTGGAATCATAATTAGCATTAAGCTTGCTTTTTTTTCACTCAGTATATTCCTAATAGATGTTTAGATATTGCCATGTTGATATATATATGGATTCTTTCCTTCCCTCCCTCCCTCCCTCCCTCCCTTCCTCCCTCCCTTCCTTCCTCCCTTCCTCCCTTATTTTTGGTTTTCAGTTGTACCGCTTTTTGAATATTGTTGGGGAAAATTACAAATAAAATGTATTGCTAGTCTAGAAAATCCATTTTATAATTGCAGAAAAGAAAAACAACTGTCACTGAGTAAGCTTTAAACCAGACTGGGTTGTGACAGGCAGTTCACTAATAAGGACAAAAAGAAATTTCACCCTTCTGTTTAGCCAGGCAAGTATAATCCATTGTATACAGGTTCACAAGAGAAAACATAACATCCTCAAGTTTGGTAAGACCATTTATTATACGTATGTAGTTTATTCATGGTAATTTGGGTAGCCATGTGTTTGTTAATTGCTTTTATCAGAGGGGGGAAAATGAAACATCCTTACAACACCAGGCAATTAAGACAGGTCTCTAAGCAAAACTCCTGGGACCTATCCTGATGTTGATATTTTGAAGAGATGATACCCAGGAACTGAAGAAAATTCCTAGGCTACTCTGTTGGCCAAAGGATTTAACAAAGGTTTGCATACTTAAAACAGAAAGCAGCTTTATTTTATACTAGTTTAGTTTAGCTTTTTCAAATAAGTGTTCTAAGAAAACAAAGTGTGGGTGTGGGGGGGGTAAAGCTCTTTTCCTCTCGACAATTAGAACCATTCAGTCCTATAATATACCATTTATTTTACTGCTTCCTTATTTGTAGTCATCCAGACTATTTCTAATTTTTTTGTCATTGCTAATAAAATAGCAACAGATACCTTTGAATATTCCTCCTTGGGAAATGTGCAATAATTTCTTAGCTTATGAGTATTTTTATTATTACCAGTTGTTTCCAAATGGTACCACTAAGTGGTTATATCCTCTTACACTTCCAACAAGAAATATAAAATTATCCACATCCTTTATCCAAATTGTTATTACTGCTTGCAATTATCAGTCCCTAAAAATCTTGTCAACTTCCTGAGGATGAAGTGATTCTTCATGTTTAATTTTTGCTTTCATGTTAATGTAATTGGTTTTGTTCTTCTGGGCTCCTGTCCTGAGGACAACAAAGGATGAATTCAGTGGACAGCAATAGGGAACAAAGTGAATGTAGTTTATTAAAACAAAGAAAAGCTCTCGCTAGCTGAGAGGGGCTCCAAGGGAGGACACTACATTAGAGACACCTGAGTTCAGGGCTTTATATTGATTTGGTTGGGGCATTTTGATGGACATGTGAAAATGAGACAATGCAATGTGGTTGCCACTTTTAGTTAGGCTTCTAAAATCAGGAGTATAGACTTCTTTTGGAACCCAGTTTCCTATGGTTTATCTTGGTTTACAGCAGGCCCCTGCCCTGTGAAACAATGGATTGCGGTTTTTAATTAGGGCTCTGACACTAGGAGAACAGTCTTTCCCTGATCCCTTTTGCTTTCTAGCTTTCTAATCTGAATTGTTCCTCAACAGTGGGGCTCCTGACTTCTGTTTAGGGGCAAGAAACAGTCAAGTCAGTTGATCTGCCTTTTTCCAGCTGAGGGGACGTGTTACCTAAAGCAGCATTCAATGTCCACCACATGAAGTCTATCTAAGATCCTTGAGTAGAATCTGAGAAGAGTGTCTAAGAATGGGTCTCTATGTACCATCATCTGTAGTTTTTTTTTTTTTTTTTTTTTTTTTTTTTTTTTTTTTTTTTTTTTTTTTTTTTTTTTTTTTTTTTTGAGAACAGGGTCTTGCATTGTAGTTCAGGCTGGCCCTGAGCTCACTATGGTGCCCAGGCAAGCCTCGGATTCAGCAATCCTCCTGCCTCTGCCTCCCAAGTGCTGGGATGACAGGCGTGAGCCACCACGTCCGGCATTGTGTGTGGTACTGATTGCTGGTGGGCGTGAGTCACCACGCCTGGTATTGTTGTATGTGGTTACGGGGAATCGAACCAGGGACCTTGTGCTTGCTAGGCAGGGACCGGAACCACTGAGCTAAATCTCTGGCCCCATCATCTGTAGTTTTAAGTGTGTCAGGCAGGAAGAAACAAATTAGACTGAGAGATTTAGGTATGCATAATCTAAACAAGTCTGTGAGAAGCATTAGCTAGCAATGGCCCTTCTAAGGGAAGTAACCAGGGTGTCTAATTTCAGATTTCTAAGAGTATCCCTATGACCCAGTTGATTCCTGGCAGACCTTAGAAGTGTGATCAGTTAGTTTTAATGTTGCATTTCTCATTATTTTGGACTGGTTCGCATGAAAGCAACATTTTTTTTTTTCTACAGACAGACATATTCTTTTTTTGGTGGTCAGCTGGTTATTTACAAGTCTGATATTTTCTTGTATTACGATCTTTGTCCACTTGAAGTGAGTTATTTATCTGAACACAAGTTTTACTTATGAGCATGTATGTTCTTCCAGTTTTAGTTATAAGAAGATAAAAGGCTCTGTGGTTTTGAAGAACAATTTTAGCTAAGGAATTTAAGGATTTTTGTTGAGCTTCTGTAAACTGTCACTGGCTTTCTAGCCTGATTTAACCATAATAATGATAAGCTACAAGTGTAGGTGGAGATTGCTATCAGTGCCAGTGTAGTAATTGTCTCTATTACTATCCTAAATACATCTGTTTGGTTATATTTTTCTGCTGGATGTTTACACACACACACACAGATATATATATATATATATATATATATATATATATATATATATATATATATATATCAAGATTGGTTAAAACTTCTCAAGAGTTACTTTTGGAACTGTGTGTGGTTGGTCCATGGTCTTCTTAATGTTTTTTTGGAGAAGTTTGCTGTGACTATGATGGACTTTCCTTTATAGGTGATTTGTTTCTTTTCTCTAACAGGTTTTAGCATTTGGTTCTTGAGCTGAATTGCTGGAATCCTGACTATTATGTCTTGGTTTAGATTTATTTTGGTCATGGGTTTTTGGTGTTCTAATTAACTGATTTGTATGCCACATTCTTTTTTCATATTTGGAAAGTTTTCTGCCATTACATCTCTGAACAAGGTTTTGATGGCATTTGCACTATCTTTTGCTCTTTCATTGACTCTAATCAGTCTTATATTACTTTCCTTTGCATCATTTTGCAGTTGTTGGGTTTGTTTTGTTATGGCTTCTTGGTGTTTTTTGAGACAGGGTCTCGCTTTGTAGTCAGGCTGCCCCTGAGCTCACTATGTAGCCCCGGCAAGCCTTGAACTCAGCAATCCTCCTGCCTCTGCCTCCCAAGTGCTGGGATTACACATTTGAGCCACCAAGCCCAGCATCTGTGGTATGAGGTACTGATTGCAAGTGGGTGTGAGACACTATGCCCAGTATTATTGTATGTGGTTACCAGGGAGTGAACCAGGGACCTTGCGCTTGCGAGGCAGGTGCTGGAACTACTGAGACAAATGTTCGGCCCCCAACTTCTTGGTGTGTTTAAGAAATTTCATGGCTGGTAACTCCAGTTGTGTTTGAAATTCTGTCCTCATTTCAAATTTTGTTTATTCTTCCAATGGATTTTTTTTTTTTTTGAGACAGGGTCTCGCTTTTGTAGTTCAAGCTGGCCCTGAGCTCACTATGTAGCCCAGGCAAGCTTCGAACTCAGCAATCCTCCTGTCTCTGCCTCCTGAGTGCTAGGATGACAGGCGTGAGTCACCATGCCCGGCATTGTGGTATGTGGTATTGATTGCTGGTGGGTGTGAGTCACCACGCCCAGCATTGTATGTGGTTATTGGGATCGAACTCAGGGCCTTTTGCTTGTGAGGCAGGCGCTGGAACCACTGAGCTAAATCTCCAGCCCCCTTCCAATGGAGTTTTTGATCCCCTGGATATATGTTTGAATCTCTTTCATGGATTCCATTTCTTTCCCATGTTGAATGTTCATGGGTTGGATCATTATCCTTAGCTCCTATATTTTTTAATCTTTGTCTACTCTAAATTTGTTGAGCATGCCATTCATTTTGGTTGCAATTTCTTTTTTTTAACCAGAAAAATTTTCTCTATAGCCTCTTTTTTTGTTGATTTACATCTGTGTCATCTCACAAAGTTCAGGTAAATTCCAATTTCCTCTGTCTTGTTGTATTTGTCTTGGGTAGGCTAGATGTCTGGGATTGTACTTTGCTTCTTTATCATTTTCTCTTTTTACATTTTATTGTTTTCTGAGTTGTTGCTTATAAATTTCTTATGATAGCTTTATCACTAATATCAAGGCTTTAGTAGAAAATGCCTGTTCCTGAGAGATATTGTCTAGATGTAGCTGATTTTTGGTCTTTGTGTTTATCTCAAGATCCTATCTTCCCAGTCGATTGTGAATGAGAGGTTGCTATGTATTTAATTTAGCACCCAGTGCTTTAGTACTGGAGCATAGATGTGGTTTTGACACCAGACAATCGCATTTTTTTCATATAATAGAGAAAATTACAACAGGTATCATATCCTGGCTAAAGTATTACAATTAGCAGTATTTATAGTCTTTGACACAGCCTAGAGTCTGAAAAATTCTGGTCCATATTAATTTGGAATGTTTAACTGTATGAGTAAGCTCTTCCATTGTATAACAAAGTCAAACCTAAACCAGGAGCTTGTGTGCAGTGAGTTTCCCTTTATTAGAGTGATTTTATTCTGTAGGAGGGAAGTTTAAGAGTGGTAAGGGACAACACAGATATGAATGAAGAGAACTATAGTAGAAGCAAGGTTGGAAGGCAAAGGATGACCACCTAACCTTTGGGATAGTGGTAAACAGGACGGAAAAGGATGCATGAAGAGGAAGTAAAGTTCTGGTTCTGGAGAAGCTCACCAGAAAGACAAGTGACACACTGTTCCCTCACATGAAGATACCATAAAATCAAGAGAGATAGTTGAGGAAAGAAAGCAGATGAATAGAATAGAACAAGAATAAATGTAAACAACATAAATACCATCCCCCAGAATCCTAAAATCCAAGTGGACTGAAAAAAGAAAATGAATCAAGCAAACATGGGGGGGGAAAAGGTAATAAAAATACTAATATTCTCTGGTGTTTGCAGTTCTGTGTTAGTGTCCTAAACAGAGCCCATAGATGTGCTGTGAAGCTCTGCCAGGTCTGTAGTAAGATCAGTGCTGGACATAGGCCTGTTTCTCGCTTCTCTGGTGCTATCAGGGGCCCTTTCCTGGTCAGTAGCCTTCAGGATGTCCCTCGCCTGTCTCCCAGCGGTCTCCCACCCTTGATCCTGTCCTCACTGCTTTCTCAGTTGCTGTGGCGCCCTCTGCTGGTTCCAGGCCCAGGCTATTCCCAGGTATGGGTATAATTGGCCACTCCCTGACCTTGAATGGGCTCCTCTGTTCCACACCTTTGATTGTTTTCTCTGGCTGTGTATGAATGTGGTGGTGTTTTTGTGTGTAGGTGCCCTGGCTGGGATCCTTTGCTTGTTTGTGTGGTTGTAGTGAAGGGGAGGAGTATCCCCTTCTTCCTACTGGCCGAAAACCACCTCCCTGGCTGCATCTCCAATCCTATTGGCTCTGAATAGTCGTGGGAGTGATGTTTGGCCGTCCCAGTCTCTACTTCTCAATGTAAATTTCTTCAATTTGCTGACCAGCTGTCGGCTGTCTACTGTGACCGGACAGCTCTGCCATTTTTTTCTCTCAGGGCAGCAAAGTGACCCTGGAAGAAAGTCATGCTGTTGTGCTGTCAAGTTCAATCTTTAGCCTCACACAAAATGGCGCTCCTGCGTGCCAGTTGTGGATCCTTCACTTAGGAACTATTTTCCCTAGGAGAGGTATTAGGGTAATATTGTCT
>PVIC010047158.1:0-13981 GCA_004025085.1 Thryonomys swinderianus | reverse complement strand
CTTGGCAGTTAACTTTGCTGGCCTTGAACTCCTATGTAGATCAGGCTGGCCTTGAATGGATGGCAATCCTCCTGCCTCAGCTTCCCCTGAAGGCTGGCAGTGCCGCCAGGCCCTACCACACCCAGCAAGCTGCTCCCAATTCAAAACTGCAACTGCTAACTTTCCTCCAGATACTCAAAAGTAGTTAAATGAGGAAAGAAATAATGTTTCACAGTCCGTAGCCATGACTTGCTAATACTCATTTCCTGTGCGGAATGACCCTGGTTCTAAAAATAACGGCTGTGCTATTCAACTGCTTATACTTGGCCTATTCTTTCCTCTTATTTGGGAAGGCACATTCCCTTCTACGGCCGAAGAAACTCAGTGTTTGAAAAGAGCTGTCTCTAAACACTTCCCTCTAGTCCTTTAAAAATGTTCAGCATCTGCATATTCGCTGGCAAGGAATGCTCACACCCGGCCCGGCAGGCGGCCCTGCGTGGGCTGAACCAGCGAAGAAATGAATCTACTATAAATGGAAAACAGGAAGCCAGGCCGTTGCTATGTGACCACGTCCCGAACCCTAATCCAGCCCGGCTGTCTGGAGAGGGCACAGTCTGCAGGATGAGCTGAAGCCCTAACAGGGACCCGCCGCAAATTAGGTCAGAGTAATCAGACTTGCCAAATGAATTAGCTTCCATATCTCTGCACCAGAGGAGTACGGGTATATTATTTGTGCAAGAGGAGACGAGAAAAGGAAGGACTTCAAGGATGACCTCATACTTTCTTGTTTTTCAGGACGTCAGTGATTCCCAGACTCTTGCTTGCATTTTTTTTGAAAGAGGGACTTCAGTATTTTAGGAACAAGAGCTCCTTAGGCCTCTTCAGTCAGTCACATTATCAAGGATCTTATCAAAACCTTTCGTTCCTTTGATCCCCACCCACTCATTTTTGTCTTTTTTTTTTTTTAATGCTTAAGGAAGGAGTTACAGTCTAAGTAGCTGGAGGTGGCAGATAAGAAAAATATACTTAGGTCGCTTGGTAAAGCAGTTCTTTAAAAGTAGCCAAAGACTTACCAAACCACGGTGGACGGATTTTCTCTGCAAGCAGCCACCACTTACAATACCACTTACAATAGAATGAAACCCCCTCACCAGCTGATGTACTTTCAAGATTTTTTTCCTTCAGTGTCAGAAATCGAACTCAGGACTTTATACTTGCCAGGCAGGCGTGGTGCCACTTTAACCCCCATGTTTGCTCTTTACTACAGCAGTGTTGAAAATTAGTCTCCACCCATAAACCCAGAGCCCGATTTGCATTGTATCCCTATGAATCTCTTTAGCGTTCCTAAAATTACTCTTTCTTTATTTATACTGTGACCATACAATTTATATCCAAGCCAAGACACACTTTTGAGAATCCAAAGATTGCTATTAGCAGTTTCGTTTCAACAACAGCCATGTGAGGACTATCTTGGATAAGGCACTTTTAAGGTCAGCCCACTTATTTAAGATCTTTTTCTCTCCAATACTGGGGATTGAACTCAAGAACTTGCCCTTATGAAGCAGGTGCTGTGCTGTTGAGCTAAATCCTCATCCTGTGCTTATTTAAAAATTATCTTGTATAGACCCTGGCGTGGTGGTGCACGCCTGTAATCCCAGCACTTGGGAGGCTGAAGCAGGAAGATCGCTGTGAGTTCCAGGCCAATCTGAACTACAAAGTGAGACCCTGATGTTGTATGGATCGTCCCAAATAACTTGGGTTTAGGTAAGAACAGGTCTAGTCTCACAACACAGGTATTTTTCCTTTGATCTAATCCAATGGGGTTTTGCCTTTTGGTGGTTCTTATACTTGGAAACGATTTATAAGTGGATGTGATAGAAAGGCCCCTACATTTCAAGATAATTTGGAAGTGTGATAACCGAGGCTATAATAAAAGCCTAATTACTTGACAAAAAGCCTAATTACTTGACTTGAAAACAATGTGTGTATGTATTTAGTTTTGCAGTACTGGGTATTGAACTCCGGCCCTTACACTTCCAAGGTAGGCGTGGTATCACTTGAGCTGAATCCCCAGCCCTTGAAAATAATGTACAGTATCAGGGAGTCCGTGGAGGTATGTGTGCCGGCCACCTTCTCATTGCTGAGCAAACGTCTGAGAAAAACAATGTCAAGGAGGAGGCCTCCGGTCTCGTGGTGTCAGTCCATGACCAGCTGGGCTCACCCCAAGGCAGCCAGGCGCAGGGAAAGGCACCTCCCGGGAGGCAGGGCCGACCCCTTGGCTTCTTTCTCCGATTCGCCCCGCTTCCTGACAGCTCTTGGGGCCACGAAGTCACCCATGGATTCACCATAATGAACTCACCATAATGAACTCAGGGACTTTGGAATCCTCACTTCCCCAGACGGCTGACAACCACACGGTCAGCCTTTGGGGTGCCGTTTGGGTCTCGGCCATACACGCGGGGTACAGATCTGTCTACTGATCCATGTTGCTCCTACCTACTGGGATTCCTGCTGAGCAGGGTTGGGGTGACCAACTCCTGCCCTGAAGAGCCATAAATCTACTAATTCACCTACGGTCACCTGTCCATACTAGGAGACACAAGGACAGTCAGTCAGTCCCCTGGCCACTCACTGTCCCCTCTCAGTTTACTTTTCTTCCTTAGTCTCCCACTCCTGCGTGCGCATGGATACCTCTCAGCTGAGGCCAGGGTTCTGGCGGGTCCCGCACGCAAGGGGGGATTAATCCTTCATCAGGTGGTAACAGATTCTGCTTCTTGGAACAGTACTTTTTTTTTGAGACAGGGTCCCGCTTTGTAGTTCAGGCTGGCCCTGTTCTCACTATGTAGCCCTGAGCCACCACGCCCAGTATTGTTCTCTGTGGCTACCGGGATCGAACTCAGGACCTTGCGCTTGCTAGGCAGGCACTGCAACCACCAAGCTAAATCTCTGGCCCTGGAACAGTATTTTTTTTAAAAAGACGATTAAAGTGTCCTGGAGGAGCAAGTGTGAACCTAAGGGCCTCGTGGCAAGGACCCACGGAGGTCTTTACAGCCAAGCGCTACCTGTGATTTTCCGGGGAGCCGGGTGCGGATTCTCCCCCGGCTGGACTGGGCTACTTTTCCTGGACCGAAGGCCGCGGGCACAGGCGCCTCCAGGCCTCCCGTCTCCCTCCCGGAAGCGGCCCCGCAGGGTCTCAGCCCGGGCCGCGTCCTCCTCCCCGGGCCGCCCGGCCCGGTGCGCCCCCAACGTCGGGCTTCTTCCCGGTGCAGCTCTCCCTCCACCCCCACTTCGGCTAGCCGCAGGGCGGCGGGCGAGCAGCGACCTTCGGGGCCCGCCGCCGCCCCCCGGACCTCGGCTAAGCCGCCCGGCCCAGCGCCGGCCCCGGGCTTTCCCCAGCCTCGCCTCGCCCTCCCAGTCCCGGCCCGGCGCTGTCACGGCACGGACACGGCAGGTTTCGGCCAACTCCCCGCCCGGGGGCAGCGCCGCCGCCGACCCGGGAAGCCTGCCCCGCGGTGGGGCCTCAGGGTCTCCCGGAGGCGGGCTTCAGACGGTCGCGGAGGAGCCCGGTCTTCTCGGGGTCGGGGTGGAGACCCGGTTCGCGCCCCGCGCCGGCGCCGGGAGAAGTCGGGGCGACTCGGGCTCAGCGCGCCCCCCGCCCGGCCCCGCGGCCGCCTCCTCCGCCTCCTCCCGCCGCCCCGCGCCCCGGGGCCGTGACGCGGCCGCCAGGAACGCGCTTCCGGAGGGAGCGGCGCGCCTTCTTCCTGCGGCGGCCCCGCCTCCTCCCGCCCGGCCTCGGCCTCAGCTCTGGCTCCGGCTCCGGCCAGGGGAGGAGCCGCCGAGACCAGCGCGACGGGCGGCGGGAGCGGAGCGGCGCCGGGAAGGTAGGGCGGGAGCGCGGCGGCCCGGGTGGCGCGTTGTCCCGTCTGCGCCCCGGGCCCGAGCACTGCGGCAGCGGGAGGGCGCCGGAGCCGGGGGCCGGGCCCGTCCGAGGCCGCGCGTCCCGGAGCGCTCGTCCCTTCCGAGGCCCGGCGAGGCCGCCCTGCGCGCAGTGCCGCCGCCCGGAGCTCCGGGTGCGGGCTTCGTCCGGGCCCCGCGCAGAGGACTGCGGGCCGCCCTGGGCAGCGGGCCTAGCGCGGAGCCGGGTTTGAACCCCGGGAGCCTCCCGGCGGCGGCGGAGTCGGGCGGCTGGCCGCGAGGAGCGCCTGGTAACTGCGGCTGCGCCCGGGGCCTCGCAGGCGGCCCCCCGAGTCTCGGCGACACCGTCCTTGAGGCTCCGGGGCCGCGTTCCACGTAGGTGCTTAGGCGGTACAGTGATTAGATTCTCCTGGGTTGTTTTGATGATATAAAAATAAACAAGCGGTGCGTTTTGATTAGCCTTCTTTGTTAAACCATCTACACCCGCTAGGTCATGGATGAGACCACTTTAAAAAAAAGAAAAAAAGGAAATTGGTTGGAAGTTACCTGATCCATATTTGTTCACGTTGGAGACCCAAGTGTTTTGTATTATGGACATTAGGGGAACCGGACTCCCACTAAGAATGGTCACATTTTAAGTAATTTTGGTTCACTGATCCATATTCAATAGGTTACTGCAGAGGGTAAAGTTAGAAGAAAACAGATTAGCCTTTTGATCCCGCACGTTTGGGGAAAGTAGACTGTTATTAGAATGATAATTAAAAAGGCAGGCAGTGGGGTTAATACTTCAGTAAGCAAAAAGTAAATAAGTTCCAGCTTAATTCACTGTCTGAGTTCACGGGCACACAATTCAAGTACTTGATTTTTTAAAAAAGTGAATTCTCTCAGCGTTCTCTTACATGCAAAGTATGGAATCGAGTTTTGAAAAACCAGTGGATTCAGTCATTTTGACTCTGAGCAGGTTCCTTCTTGACTTTCTGGTCGATACAGTTTAATTCTGCCCCCCAGTTCCCCCTGCGGGGTACATGTGGGTTCAGCAGTTGGTGCCAGTGAATCTGTAACTGCGAAGGTCTCCGGGAACCAGAGTGAGCCTCACAGTTTGGCCTGGCGCTGGTTTTCTTGAGAAAGTTGTGCTTTTATTGTGTAGCTTCTTGCTGAATAAACCGGGGCTTATCTACGTGGGGGCGTGCAGCGGGGTGCTTTAGCCAAGAAAAAATATTAATCATTAATATTTTGTGGCTATTTGTCCCGAGTTGTGCCCGCGGGGAGAGAAGTATTCTGTGACTGCTGAGTTTCAGAGGACGTCTGAGTTCTGAGAATTTTCATTTTTGCTCAGGTCACACCCTGAATGTGTCCATCTGCGCGTGTGTAGGGACTACTGTGAATCTGGAATTCCGCACTTTGGATCCCCCCTTCCTGGCTGGGATGTGTCGGCCTGTGGGCGGAGTCCCAGAGGATTATAGGGTGGTCATATGGAAGAAGTCTGTTTTTATTGGCAGTGTTTTGTGTGACCTAGTTTTCTGTTTGGAGGTTTTTGTCCTCCATTTATTGCCATAGAGGATGGCTTCTAGGAGAAGGAGGAGGAGTCTCCGCAGCTTGGGGAGCTGAAAGCATGTTACAGGCTCACCCCTACAAAGAGGTGCTGCCCGGGGGTATGATTTCTCCCGGAGCTGCTGGCTGATGGAGCCAAACTAGACTTTATAACTTTCTCACTGATTTGAAAAGTGGCTTCTTTAGAGGAGGCCTTTACAGAGTGAAGTTTTCTTTATAAGTTGATGCGGTTTTTTGTTTTGTTTTAGCCTTTTGTGTTTTTGTTACCCTAAGGGGATTGTTTTAAAGCTTGTTTTGTTTTATTTCGGTTTATGGAAATTGAACTCAGGACCTTGTGTTTGCGAGGCAGATGCCAGAAGCACCGAGCTAAATCCTGGGCCCTAGTTCTCCGGGGTTTTAAGAGGTAATGGGCTTTTAAATTTTTTGGTTTGTGGCTTGAGAAGACAGGTTAACTATCCTGTGTTTAGGAATGTGTCTAGCAGGAATATATCACCTTATCACGAAATGTATGAGAAACCTGCTTCAAGTTACATGCACGTTGTATATAGATGGACATGCCTTATGTACAGGCACAGGTCTTCAGATACGGGTTCCTCACCCCTAGGGAGGTGGAGTTAATGTACACGTGTGTATGATTTTATAAAGCTTAAGAGATTATTATAATTCTGATTATGATTAACAATATCTTGCTGTGTTGCTGTAGAAGCATATGCATTCTAACATGCATATAAATAAATGTGTATATATTTTGGGGATGAGTATAGTCCCAAGTTTCTTTTTTATTTTTCTTTCTTTTCTTTTTCTCTGCGTGGCTCTGGGGATTGAACCTAGGGCTTCTGCACTGAGCTCCATTCCCAGCCCTCAGGCTCCACGCTGTGACAAAGGCTCTCCCGAAGTTGCCAGGCTGGGCTCACTTGTGATCTTTCTGCCTCAGCCTCCCAGCATCCTGGGATTATAAACCAGGGCCGAGATCCCCAGTTACTTCCAGTTTTCGTGGTACACATGGGGACCCAGGCCCTGGAGACCCGTGTGGGGACGGTTTGGGTGGGGTAGGGCAGCTGCGGTGCAGAGGAAGGAGAACTGATAAGATTCGGTGTCTGAGTGAAAGGGAGGAGAGAGCTCAGTCTGGCCGGCTCCTGGCGGGGCAGTGCCATTCACCAGGGCTGGCAGGGACCACAGGCCTGGGCACGGGTGGCCGGCTCCGTCGCTGGAGCTCCGCACGCCATCGGGACCGCGGAGGAAGCTTGTGCGGAGAGGGAGGCCTGGGCGCCCGCGTCTGTGAGCACCGAGCAGAGGCTGCAGGCACCGGCCGGAGAGAGACCTGCCCGGGGAGCCCGGGGTGCCCGGGGAGCCCGGGAGGGCGAAGGGCGTGGATCGCAAAGTGCCTCTCTCACGGTTTCTCCTCTGAGCTGCGAGTCTTGGGATCACATGTTCACACCGGACTTGAGCCTCCTGGGGTTTGCCGTAAGGGACACAGACCGAGCTGCTTTCACACCCCCGAGGTGATTTGTCACCGGGCACCTGAGAGAAGCACCGTGAAGGCCTCATCGCAGGAGGGCAGCCTGGGTCGGCGCCAGCCCTGCCACTGAGTTTCCGGGGGACCTCTGTCCAGACGCTGCCCCTTCTCAGGTCCCTCGTCTGTGGGCTGGCCGCAGTGCTGTAGTGCCCAGTTCTGTCTCCCATGAGCACCTGTGTTCTGCAGGCTCCCAGAATGCATAGCGGCCATGCCAACACCTGTACCAGGGCCTATGCCAGCACCCGTGCCAGCGCGAGCCTTGCTGAAGCAGCACGCGACATTGATGTCTGCCAGTCCGTCAGGATCTGAGCCTCAGGGACTGAAAAATGCTGTGCTGGGTGAATATAAATCAAGTTGGCACAGCCTTTCACGTTCAGTGAGTTGTCTAGTTGGGACAAGTTCTGTTCTGTTCTGGAAGGCATAGAACAAATACCAAGAATATTTTACACAGGGCACTGAACCATAAAATACGAGGTGTGGTCTAAAAATATGGCAAATGCTAAAATTAAAACATTATTACAGTAGAAGACATTGCCACGAGCCCCCTTCAAATCTCCCACCTCGCTGCAAACACTTGTCCCGCCGTCCCTGCCGCTCCGAGGCAGTTCTGGAAGTCTCTTCCGTGAGTGTGTTTACGTTGTCCAGCCCACGGCCAGTTACCCTCCAGCGGAGATGTGAAGGCGTCGCCCTCTGACTGGCCTGGCACTGTGGCGCTCCTGGTTCTCTGCCAGTGTGGAAATAACCACGAGGGGTGAATGTTCCGGAGCCTTTCAGGCTGTCAGGGCAGCCACCACAGCACGACCGAAGGCTCTCACCGGAGGTGGGTATTTCGAGGGAGATGAATTGGACTATCACCTGTTATTGTTGTAATAAATTACAGAAATTAAACATTTGCTGTGTTTTTATCACTTCATATTCTCTTAAGTTTTTTCGTCATCTTTTTGGGATAAGGCCTCAGTGTAGTTGAGGGTTCTCAGTGAGACAGGGTCTCGCTGTGTAGTTCAGGCTGGCCTCGCACTCGCTGGGCAACCCAGGGTGGTTCCGAACCTGCTGTGATCCTCCTGCCTCAGCCTCCCAGTGCAAGGATGGCAGGCAGTACCACCACGGCTGGTTCTCAATAGTTTTTTGAGGAAAACGATCCGCATTGGTTTACATGGCTTTGGAAGACTCGCAGAAGGGGATGCGGCCTGAGCTGGGCATGGTGGGGGGGAGGCGGCCCCCTAAGCTGTGCGGTGTCCAGGGCAGCGGGCGTCGGTTACCTGACCACTCGGGTCTCTGCAGTGGGGGAGGGGCTGCACAGAGAGCAGGGGCCTGAGTCTGACCCTTGAGTATCGAGGGGCCCAGACGCGAAGACGGGTAGTTACGGAAGTCCTAGTAACCACGCCCTGGCATCGTGCAAACCTCCGGGCCCATCGTTTCCTTTGGGAGCCAGGTGCTGCCAGAAGCGGCGGAGGCCTGTGATGCCAGGTGCTCGGGCTGAGGCGCGAGCATCAGAAGTTTGAGGTCAGCCTGGGCAAGTGAGCGGGAACGTGTCTCAAAAGAAAAATAGAAGGTGTGTGTGTATATGTGGGGGGGGCACAAGTGTATGCATGTGCACACGCGTGTGAGCATGAACGTGCTGAGGATGTAGCTCAGCTCATCCTTGTGGTTTTACTTCCACCACAAAAAAAACAGTTGCCAGGGGCTGGGTTAGCTCAAGTGGTACCGCGCCAACCTTGGATGCACAAGGGCTTGAGTTCGATCCCTGGTAAAGCAAAAAAAAATAAAACTAAACAAACAAGAAAAACAGTTGGGGGACCACAAGAGTTTTCTATGTACTGTGGCTGTTGGAGATGCAGTGAAGGTCAAAACAGTCAGAAAGGGAGAAGGAAAGTTAGCGTTTTGCTTGCCCAGGGCAGCATCGTCTCAGTTGAAATAAGGAACATATTTAATACACCTGACCCAGCTTGCACCGCTGGGCTCTGGGTGTCACACTGCAGTATATAAAGTTTGCTGAACGAACGTTTGAATAACTTCATACTCTGTACAGTGAGAAATAGCAATTTATTAGCTCTTTCCCCTACATCTTGTGCTTTACGCCTTAGGCCTGCCTGATTTCGTATTACACTTCAGGGCGTCTTCCGCGGGTCGTGGGGGTCCCTGCAGGAAGCGGCTGGAGTTTAGAGAAGGATTCAGTACGATCATGTCCCGTGAGGGAAAATACGACCACAGTCACACCGGGGGCCACGCCGTGTGTTGGGCAAGCGGCCCGGGCAGATCGCGCTTCGCACGGAGGACCCGGGCCGTGCCCGCGCCGCAGGGCCAGCGGTGGGCAGTGGCCGCGGGGGACGTGCGAGCGGCGCGGTCCGGTCAGCCGGGAAGTTCCGCTCCCCGCGGAGGTGCCGTGGCCGGGAGTCCTCGCCTTCCGTCGCGTTTTATTCCTCCTGAAGCTCGTCGGCCGGTGAAAGGAGAAGTTAGGGGCCCGTCCCTGAGTTCGGTTTCGGGGTGCTCTGCCGCTGTGTGCAGACGTGCACCTGGCACCCGCCCCTGGCACTTCCGAGGCGGACGAGGTGTGAAGACCTCCGAGCTGGGTGAAGACGGGTCAGCATTAGGTGGCCGGGGAGGAGCTTCCGAATGTCCGCTTAGGAAGACGGCCGGGCCCCCCTTGGACTCGGCGCGGCTTCTCCTTCCGGCGCCTGCGGTCCCGGCCCTTTGCGGACAGGGCCTCCCTGCGGGCCGGCTCAGCGCGGGGCTGGGTCCGCCCCGGGGCGGCTGCGAGGGCCCCGCGGGCCGGAGATGGTGCGTGGCGTGGTCGGCTGCTGGGGTGACCGCGGGGCCCCACCGCACCCGGGGGGACTGGAGCCGCCTGGCCAGTGTTACCCCTGGGCGGAAAGCGTCCGGGTTCCCTGGGAACCCGCGTTTTCCTCCCGGCTGGGGTGCTGGACGCTGGGATGTTGTTTCGGGCGCAGACCAGCCCTGGGGCTTCCCATCCATGGCTGGCAGGGGCGCGGGGTGCCCACAGCCCCACTTCCGGGCCGCTTCTGTTCTAATCCCTCTTTATTCTTTCTGCTAAGCGTTGCTGCTCACTGACTCATGTTTACTATTGGGTCATAGACACCCGCTGGCACCACCCGCCCCCTGGTCGTGTTAGACATTGGGCAGAGAGGCGCTGGGTCTCACCTGTCCGCCCTGTGGGGAGCCGGGGTCCGCCGCGGCCTGTGCCCAGCCCTGCTCCGGCCTCCGCGGCAGCGCAGTGTGTGGCAGCGCACAGTGTGATTTCTGCTGTTGCCCTCTTGAGCGCTTCCCGTTTTCGTCTTCTCCACGGGAGGCAAGGAGGGCGAACCGTGGGGCTGTGTCCTTTTTGAGACAGGGTCTTGCTTTGTAGTTCAGGCTGGCTCTGAGCTCACTATGTAGCCCAGGCAAGCCTAGAACCCAGCAATCCTCCTGTCTCTGCCTCCCGAGTGCTGGGATGACAGGTGTGAGCCACCACGCCCTGCACTGTGGTGTGTGGCACTGATTGCTGGTGGGCGTGAGTCGCCATGCCTGGTATTGTTGTATATGGTTAGCAGGATCGAACCAGGGACCTTGTGCTAGGCAGGCACCGGAACCACTGAGCTAAGTCTCTGGCCCTGGAAATATGCTCCTTTTTAGTACTAAGCTGTTGCTATTTATTTTTTTCCTTTTTAAAAGCAGACACAGAAAATGATGTTGGAACAACTTTGGAGAAGCCCAGTTTTATTGTATCTTTAGGAGAGACTTATGATAGACCACATAAAGGTGTCAGAGCCTTCCCCACCTTTAAGGTGAAAGGTTTACAAGTGTTATAGCCCAGATGCAAGTATTTGAATAAGAACTTTTAGATTTTCCTATTAGAAAGCTAATTATACTGAGAGCTTGGGCAGTTCAGTAAGATCTGGATTCGCATCTCCGCTCTGTTGTAGAACTGAATAATAAAATATCTGTTGACTTTTATTGTTTGTATTGAACACAGCTGTGACGTTGTGTAAAGATTTTATATAAAGAAACCCGGTGGATACTCTTTTCTCTATAATTTGGTTTGTAGGGACTTTCTTTAAAAACTTTGAAATAAACCCAACTCTACTTTTTTTTCAAAAGCGATTTTTTTCTAAAATATAATTTCTGCAGTGATAGTATATGTTGGAAATCTCTAATCTGAAAATCTGAAATTCCAAAATCCAAAACTTTTTCCATCCTCCCTCCCTTTCTCTCTCTTTTTCTTCCTTTTTTTTCTTTTTCTTTTTTGTGCTACAAGGGATGGAACTCAGGACTTTGTGCTTGCCAGGTAGGCGTGGTGCCATTTAGCAGCATTCCAGCCCAGATCCAATACTTTTTGAGCACTATTGCTACATGTGGGCTGACCATTCCACGCCTGACCTGTATCACAGGTGGCTTTCAGTTGCAGGCGGAGAAGAAATAATTCCATCAGCTGTGCGTGTATGCTATACACGAAACATAAATGAATTTCATTCTGGACTTGAGTCCCGTACTCAAGATATCTCATTTTCTTTGTGCAGAATCCCCCCCCCAACCAAAAAAATCCAAAATATTTTTGGTTCCAAGCATTTCAAATAAGGGAGTCTGAAAGCTGTCTTCATAAATTTTTTTTAAAGACTTCATCTGTAAATATAAATGGAAATGCCAAGTGAGTCATTAAAGACATGAATTAAAATATTAATGGTGTGTGCCTGCTTAGAAATTTGGAGTGGTTATAAAATCACTCTTAACTCATCATGAGTAGAATGTACTGTGAGAATAAACCAACCATGCACTTTCTGAGAGAGGGAACAATTGCATGTTTGGAGTGGTTAACTACGGAAAAGTAAGTTTTAATTGTATGATGTCCTTAAGAATAGTTTTGGTTCAAGGAATGATTTCTGACTCCCTAGATTAAAGGGAACGTGGCAGAAGAGTGATCTTAGTGTCCAGTGCTTTTGTAGGAACAAGACATAGCCCTGGCTAGGCTTTTGACACATGACAGTTGGCTTCCATTCACTTTGAATTCCCCAGAAATAAACTCAGAACATGACAAGCCCTTTCCGTTTCTGTGCTCTGAGTCAGTTCTAATACAAGATGCGTGTCCTTTCTTTTAAAATAGTGACTTAGTAGGCCTTCAGGAGTCACGGTGTGACAAGGAGCCGAGACAGGTCGGAGCTCCTGAGTCCTGGGTTCAGGCTCTCTCTTTCCGCCTTGGCTTCCACCCGGGCGACCATCTCCCTTCCCGGTGGTTCGGTTTCTCATCTGTACTTCGAGGCTGTCACTTCCGACCGCGGTTCCTTGGAGGAGATCACAGACTGTGATTTCTACTACCCGTCAGTTGAAGGTGTTGAGATGAGAGTCTGATTTGTTAAGGTAAGTGAAGTAACATTTTGTTGTCAGCCGCCTTAGGGCATCAGAAGTCAGCGTGCCGTAACGCCCTTGTCTGCCTGGTGTCTGCCTCTGTCGACCTCTTCAGTGGACAGAGGTCTCTCATTTTCTGCAGTCTGCAGTGGTAGCATGGGGTGAGATCAAGCCTGTAGATTTATTTGAGTAGTAAAACAGAGTTGTGGCTGGAGCTTATGAGGAAGGTATGTTTTCAGCATGGTTTGCTTCTATTGTTAAAGTCTTTGCTAGGTTCGCTTCCCCAAGACCTAAGACTCCTTTGTTGTCCTTCTTCCCTTCTTTCTTCCTTTTTTTTTTTTTTTTGAGACAGGATCTCATAATGTAGCCCGGGGCGACCTTCCACTCAGGGCAAGCTTCCTGTCTCAGCCTCCCAAGTGCTGGGATCACAGCCATGAGCTTCCATACCCAGCTCCATGTTCTGTGATGTTATTTTTCGTATATAACTACGTTTTACTGGATAATTCCAAACACCAAGGTTTTTGCTGCTTTTATTATTTTACATGCCAGTTATTAGCAATCTAATAGAAAGCACATTCAATAGAATAACCCTACTCATACGCAAAGCCTGAAAGCCGTATAATAACTAGATATTCATAACTCTTCTAGCTCAAAATGGGCGGCAAGATGGCTGTAATCTCCATTCATCTACCTTTTTTTTTTTTTTTTTTTGCTTTTTGAGACAGGGTCTCGCTTTGTAGTTCAGGCTGGCCCTGAGCTCACTATGGTGCCCAGGCAAGCCGCCGCGAACTCAGCCATCCTCCTGCCTCTGCCTCCCGAGTGCTGGGATGACAGGCCTGAGCCACCACGCCCGGCATTTCCATTCATCTGCTTTTGTAGTTGTGTTGCTTCTAACTCTCTCCTTTCTTCCCTGTCTCTTATCTCTCGCCATGCGGGTCCATCCGGGCGCTGACGAGGTCCCTTCTTCCTGCCACCCTGCCGACCGGTCAGCGGGGGCCAGTCCTGGACGCCCTGCGTAAACGAAGCACCTTTCTGAGCGCGGGCCTTTCCTTGCCCTTGGCCCGCCCTGTCCGGACTCGCTTCCGTCCGGATGAACCGCCTGCCCGGTCCCAGGCTCTGGCTCCTGGCCGCCCGTGTCCTGCTCTTTCACTTCCTCCTGTGTGGGAGCTGCGCTCACCTTCCCCTCTCTGGTCCCTGGGCCTTTCCTCCTCTTTGTTGTGAACTTCCTGTCCGCCGGGTCTTCCTTTTCCTCCCGTCTCCCGATGCCTTTCCGCGGGTGAGGTCCGCGGTCCTGTTTCTGAGGCTGAGGACCTGGCAGGTCCTCCGTGAGATGACACCTCTCTGCAGTTGCAGTGCTTTTCCAGTTTGTGCTTTGGCACAAATTAATGATAATAAGCATCCTTACTACCTGCTTGGCCGTCTTATGACTGAGCAGTTATTATTTCAATGTCTTAGGTTCCTAAGTTAATTTTGGTTTCATAATGATTTCGTTTCAGAGCTGAATGAGGCATTTTATAGCAAGCTTTTGCTTGGTTTAGGTACAACTTAAGAGAATTGAAAATTGCCCACTGGAATATCAAGAATAACTTCTCTATTTAGAGAGAATCTGGACATTACTTTTTTTCCCCTAGATTAGTGAGGATTGAACCCTAGGCCTTTGGGACAGGATCTCCATGAGCCAAG